>WPIO01000226.1:137500-261637 GCA_009760855.2 Cristatella mucedo | reverse complement strand
TCGCTCTGCAAAAGAGACTGTTTCATCAGCTCGTATTATTTTTTACTTGCGTTCAAAACGACAAGGTACATAGCAGGTACGAGTCTCGAAAATGTCTGTATTTAAAGTCTTGATGAATTTCCTGCAAGGGTTTTTATGTCCACATATCCCTTACTAAGCTTGTAAATTTCTTTTTGAAATCAAAATTCGTATTTAATAGTGTTCGCCTGACACAAGCTGCCTGACAGAAAACTGAAAACTCAAAGAATGCCACTGAATGTCTAAGCGATTTTCCAAACTAAAATAAAAACTTAGTAACGATACAACAATTTTGATAGCTTGAGAAAACCTAGTAGTGTTCAAAAACTGGAGACCTCAACTTTAGAATAAGCTCGGCCAGCTTACCATCCGAAGCCTAAGCACGGAGCATGGATGCACTGTTCGGAAATCAGCTGTCCAAGCATGACCACATCAGCAGCACTTTCAAACCTGCCTACTTCCAATTGCTTGCCATAAAAAACAATACGGGGGCCTCTAAGATGCGGAAATTCTCTGCCAGTTTCGTCCACGCATGTGCGGCATCCCGCTTCGCATTCTAATCGCTTACTAATCGCAGGTCCAACCGGCTATGAACTTACAGCTTACATCTGTGGGATTTTAGAGTCTACAACATTTCGTCGCGTCAAGCGAATTTGCGAGGATCTGAAAGGTTTCGTTCATACAAGGCTCTCTGCTTTTCACGATTCTCTGTTAATGCAACAGCTCAAAGTAATACATATGCTTGAAGTCGCAGCTACTCAGCCATGCAACTCATAGGACAGAAACAGCCAAGGCCTCTCACGTCGTCACGTCGTCCTCCGAGATAAACTCGCTCCTGCAAGACTTTTTTCTCGCTGCAGACGCTAGAGATTTCTGCACTTGATCTGAAGTTTTTCCATGAAGTCCAATTTGAACCTTGAGCCATCACTCTTTTTAAAACTGTAGACCGATCATGCCTCGGCAATCCCTTCCGGTGGCTCGCAATCTACAAAATCGCGTACGGTGAATCCTCAGTTACTCAAGAAATTCAAAAGCATTCTGAATACCGATGCAGGTAGCAGTGTGGGTAGGAAGGTGATAACCACAGCTCAGAGGGAACTTGCCTAATGGAGTACGACACGATTGAAGGGCGAAAGACCAGAAAGTCGTTCACACGGTCTGTCAGTCTGCTCGTCGGTCTTTTCGTCTGTCTGCGAGACTTCACGGGATCAACATTATTTCATGCACACAATAAAATATTAAGTAAGAAAATTAACCGCGTGGAGCGCTTTGAGGTCTTGATCTTTTAATTGAACTTTTATTTATAGTGTCCACTCTTACTAGAATTTTGGCCTTGAGCTTCAAATTATTTTAAAGACATTAGTAAGCCGGATTGACCCAATTGCAGCCAGCGAAAAGCTGAGGTGATGGCCCAATTTCTTTAAACTTAATTATGATAAACCAAATTCCTCCTAAATATCACGTACGGATAAACTAATACGCCTAGCCCTGTTAAATTTGAGGCAATGTAGTGCGACCATCTCGTGATATATCAGTGACATGATATATTAGTATTCTACGTCTCCTAAATGAGTGCCACTTTTGTTCACTGAGCCACCCCTGCAGCTAGTTTCTATGATCGATGCCTTTCCATACTTAGGGGCTAATTACCTCTGCATCGGCCGGCTAAAAATCTTAATAAAATAACAAGACATATGTATTGATTCTTCAGACAACGAATCTCTTCCGCTTGATTCAATTAATTGTCCATGAAAATCGGCTAATCATAGCATGTAGAGTGCCATTGCACTAGCTCCCTTTCTTACTCTCTGCTGGCCTACTATGTACTATGTTTGATAGTGCATCCGAAAAGCCAATAATCTCGACTAGAGCTAGAGATAGATATGGCATCTACACTTATATTCAAATCCAAATATTTAGTCACATGACTCTTTTTCTAAAGGAGCGGCAATGACCAACAGTTATTCAGCGGTTACAGTGCAAATCTTTTACTCTCGAGGGTGGCTACATCATTTTTGTAGCTGATTTAACAGCCTCTTGCATACAGCAACAGAAGAGCTTAAAGACTATCGCACTGCTTGCAGTGGGTAATAAAGGATTGCCCACTGCATGACACGAACCGACAACCTGGGTTGTGATGAGTGATGACCTTACCCTTAGTAAGACCTAAGAATTCAGTGAGAGCTAAGTAAGATCCAGGGGCAAGCCTTCCTCATTCCGACAAATAAGCTACAATTGGTGAATACCTCACCAATTGTAGCTTATTTGTACTCTCTGATCTCTAAGGACGACAAATAGCTTTGCACGTGCCATTCTTTCACTTTTGCAACACACAAAGCTAAGGCTCCGTTAATGAAATGGGACTGGGAAATCTATTCTCAACTCTTTCGTTCATTGACTTGTCTTGTTCATACACATTTGTATCTTCTCTCTATTGCCTAATTGCCTCGATAAATCTCAGCCAGACCTTGGTCGGGGCGAGCACCTTAACTCAACCAAACATGCATTGTTATTCGATAAATTCTTTTCAAGCATTGTAACTTTAAGCTGCTAATTCTCTCGGCCTATTCTCTGCTTATTTTCTGCTCATCCTAACTCGGCTACGATTTCGAATTTCCCTTAGGGACTGTTTGCTACAGCTGTTTCAGCTCCGAAAGCTGCCTGGACTTTGAGTACCGTGCTGATACATTGACAGTAAACACCCGTTTAGTCTTGCAGCTATGTAGAGTTACTGACGCAGTTGACCCATTGACTGACAGAGCCTTTGGTATATGCCGAGCACGAAAAGAAGGTGGCTTTGTTCATTTCTTTTGTGCATGTTCATTTCGTTGAACATGCACAGGACCTTCATGAAGGCTCGCCCTTAACTTTTACAGGAGCGAAGCCGAGTACTTAGGCATAGCGTGTACAGCTTTGTGTACTGTGTTTTGTGGAATTAGCAATAACTTACTCCTGCCGACATGTTCCTCAGTCGATCTGTAAATATTAGTGTCGGGTACCCAATTAAAGACCCGAAACGGGTGCAGATCGGCACTCTGATTAAATCAAAAGTGAAACGAACACGATAACGTGCAGTTTGCCACGACCAGCTCGGTCGCGTAAGCACTGACTTAAATTCGGGCTCATTTACAGCCGTGTGCTGATACACTGCAAACGGAATCTCAATAGCTCAAAAGTTAAGAGCTCTGGACCGGCAAGTCACAAAGGTCATGGAAACAATGCCCGCTTGGGGCAACACACGATACTGTCGTTCCCATTGCAGACGGCCTACGCTCCTTTTGTATTGGCAAATGTGCCTTAAAAAGATATCTCAGTGCATAAAATTGATTTTTGGCTTGCAAATAGCAGGTCAGAAATGTGTTTGTTACTGTGGCAAGCCCCAGCCTCAATCTCCTCGGTGCACACAGTCAGCCGCAGACGATGTCAATGTACTAGCCGTCTATTCAACTGAGCAGCTAACAGCCTCGCGTAGGCTTGTGCAGCCCCTCAAGTCTATAGCAGCTCCAGCTCGATCAATGATGGCGCAGATGGAAAGAATGCGTGAGAGAAAGCCGCTAGAACTGCTCAGTCCAGCGGCAGCACTCGCTCTCTATCTGCGGGCGTGGCCTCCACTGCAAGCACGGCTAGCTCTAGATTGGCGGCCATGGTCTTCGATCGACGCTCATGGAGAAGGGGACAGAGCTAGGCCATAAAATATCTACCATAGCGTCGTGAGCAGCTCGCCTTTTCGTACTGACAGCGATCCTTTGGTAAATGCATTCGTACAAGACTCGCTCCTAAGGCATCTTCCAAGGACTGCAGCATTCAGGTGTTCTAGTCGTCTCGGACTGAATCAGACGTCGATCTCTGAACAGCCCACCCACTTCTGCATCGAGCAAGTGATAAGTGCGCGGAACAATGCAGAAGCCCCAGCGCCCGGCCCTAGCCCTAACTAAGTAAATAAATAAATAAATATTAGCTGATTTAGCAGCCTAACTTGTATAGCCTCATAATTCGCCTTGGCTGCTATGGCTATCGCTTGCAGTTGGCAATAAAGCATTGCCGGCAGTGTTATTCGAACCTATGACTTCGGTCGTGAAGAGTGAGCTCCTTACCTCAGCAGCTATCACGGCCATGACCGCCGGGTCCGGTTAGTAAAATGCCAGCTGACCCTGACCTTGCCTCCTTGCTCCCCTTTACAGAGCTCGCTTCTTTTCATTTATTTTCTTTGCGCTTAGATTTTCACGTTTACACCGAAGCTCGTGCAGAGCTGAGGGACATTACAAGGCAGACGTTCTAGACTGCTACATAACCAAGTTGAATGATCTGTTGAAAGTAAATCCGCATGAAAGCGAACCGGCCCATTATCAGGATGGCGGTGATCTGAAAGGCCTTTTCTGAACTTTTTCCACCCTCACACTGTGTCTGGTTGGCTCTCAAAGCCAGTTTCTAAGTTCGACCGAGCTCGTAAGGAGGCTGCTAACTCTGAGACCAGCCAGCACAACATCAGTATGAGCCACCTGCTGGAAAGCTAGCTTCCACTTACGGCAGCAGACGGGCTCTGCATTATGCGTAGCATTCCTGCTTATCTGCTGGAGGCGGTCGCCGCATGCTCTATCATCTTCCCGTGCGGCCTGCTAGTCACGCACAATGACGATGCAGCCTACGATCGCACCACGAGCCGAAACGCCCGCATCAGCCGCCCAGCCCAGCCTGTGCATTCGGCGAGCGATGAGAGGTCTCTTCCCAGCCTTCAACGTGGCTTCTTTGCAGAAACCATGATTTTTTTCAATGCTGCACTTTTTTTAGCCTTCACTATAAGAGTCTAGTGTTTTGGCAGCGACCGGTCGGCGCTAGGTACTTCTGGTGCGTCAGGCCATGGAGAATCCGATATTTCTCCACGACGACGGGAGGATCGAGGGTCCGCATGGAAAAGATGGAGTAAACGGAGTAAACAGGTACGTGCATGCTGTGAAGCCAAGCGGCAGAGCAGCCCAGCTTCGCGAACAGTCAAGCTCCCCTTATTAAGTGTTAAAAAATCCAAATGTATGCCCTCTCGTTGCGATTGAAAGTGAACTGTCTTCTTAGCGGCGTCTTTCCACTCTCAAACTGGGCCCAGATCTGAACTTTATCCACGGGCAGCAAGCTCCTAGCGCTAAGCCAAGCTCGGACGCTGCAGGTTAACCAAATACACATTCCTAGGTGGAGAAGGATTTCTGAGAAAGATGGTTTCATAGAGCTCTTTCACGTCTCCAGTCATGAAAAGCACTAGCAATCGACTCAAAAATGTTTTTGAAACCATGATCGGTCTAATTTTAGCCGTTTCATTTCCCTTCAAACTTTCGATAAAGGCGTCTTCACATAAGTCCTCTGCCGAAGACGTAGCTCTTCCAACAAAGCTAGTCCATGCTGACATGCGACACATCACTGCCAGTCCGATACCTCGAAGCGCGGTCGAGGAGTCGCAGTTGCTGCCTCGGCGCACGTAGGTGTTACGACGGTAGCAGAGCATGGAAGCAACGAAGAGCTCCATAGATATAACAGCACCACATCCATAGTGTTGAGCATTCGTTTGGGTAGCCATAGAGGGCCACACATACCATCACCAGCCATAGCGAACAGCTACCTGGCTCAGTAACCGAAGCGCAGCCGACTAATTAATAATAGTAATCATAATAATGCACTTGATAAAGCGCCCTCAGAGAACTCAATCTCTGTCTAGGCGCTTTACTTATCACTTATGGCTTATCCACGGTTCCTCTAGATTTTATTAAGGAACCGCTAATAATCTCTAGGGCTGTCATAATCTGGCTGGTATAGCACTCCAGCGTTTCAACCTCGAGGGGATGTACCAATGTGGCACAACGAGTGTACTATAATTCATTTCATTTCATTTGTAATGACGATCTTGCAATGACGATCCAGGATAGAGATGATGATTGTTCTCCAATGATGCCGTCCCCGGACTGCTGGGGGGTGGCGCACCCTCACCCTCATTGCTGACTGTAAATATGTAGTAGACAGAGGTCACCCTGGTCTTATTACTCTCTGGCACCCAGCCTTTTCAGTGTCAGTGTTTGGCTGGCGGTAACCGTTGATAAAGCTCGAGCGTTCTCGAGTCTAGATTCTTAATTTACCATATTCTCCTGGTCAGAAAACTTGAGCTAAATGAGTAGGAAGCATAGCTCTTTAGCTTGGCCTACTTTGTTCCCTTGCAGGACCTTTTTAAGTTTATATCAAGACTTTGCCTTTTTTCTAGTCTACATAACCGTGCGCCGCTAAACCGTGTGAAAATTGGGGAAATTAACACCGTGGCATAATTAACGGTCCAGCACTCATTGGAACTCTGGACTACCACCGCTGAGAAAGTAACTCCGAGAAGGTAGAGAAAGCTACGCACGTACAGAAAGCTCACTGGAGGATACAAACATTTCTCAGAAGCCGCTCATTCAAAACAGGAATTATCTTTGCTTAATTTGATACTTTAAGGTTGAGACCAGTAGATCGTATACCAAAGTCTTTGGTCTGTAGTAGTAAGAATGAGGCTACTAGCTGCGACATTGCTCTAGTTCAGACTTGTTTCCCCTGATATTCTACCAATGTAGGGCCATTCGTCTGCCCAGTAGATATATCTACTTCTGACGCCGTACTATTAACAATAATGATGATAATAACAAGACATTTGTGCAGAGCCCTATGAAAAATAAAAATATTATTCTAGGTACTAGTGCTGAAAAAGTAAGTTAATTAGTTAGCGATGACATTGCAGCGTCAGCACGCTCAAGCAAGCGTACGATTGTTCGGGGGCTGTATTTGGAAACTACTGATTTTTTTACCTCAATTGGTAATGAGTTCTAGGGAAGGATGTCAAATCAACTTGAAATGCTATATCTGCCATTTCTTTATTAAAAAATAATAATAATACATTTGAATAGCATGTTCTTATAATAATAATAATAATAATAATATTGCACTTGATAAAGCGCCCTCAGAGAACTTAATCTCTTTCTAGGCGCTTTACATTTGCTGCAAAGTGATACGCAATAGAATTTAACTGAATCTCTCACAAGGCACTTAACAGATGTTGCACATAAAGCGATACCAAATGTTTGGTGGTAACATCCGCAAGCAGCAGTCACAGCAAGCAGCAGGCACGAGCAAATAGGTGGGTACATGCACATCAAGGACGAATCACAAAGACCCACCAAATGCCGTACTCAAAAGGGTGCGTTTTAAGTTCCTTTCTGTAACGCAGCCTCCTTGTGGGCATACCTGACCAGAGCTCACTCCCCCCCCCCCGGCGTTCAATGGCATCTGTAACCGTTTTGGTGTGGTTCCTGGACAATCGTCACTTAGGGGTAAAAATTAACAAGGCAAATGAAACCAGTGAGCTGGGGTCCGACGGAGCAGAAGCAGATTTAGGGTCTTCTGTCCAGCCAGAGTTCAAAACAAGAACGCATTGATGCGCGGGTGGGAGACCTCCCACTCTCATCGGTATCATGCGATTACTTGCGTCACATTGGCTTGTTACGCCCAAGCGGAGAGCACTCCGCTGCTGCCGCGCGATTCGCATCAGCCGCTGCCGCCAGATATCTGTCGCCCAAACTGTGCAGCGGTACGTGCTAAATTCTTAAGATCTAAAGGTCTCGTTAATGTATTGACAGTAAGCATGAAGTTGTTACCTAATTGACATAAGAGTGAATCTGTTCCAATTCAGCTCAACTGATGTCTGATTACTGCAATATTGACTAGAGGAAATTGCGGATCTGTATTGGCGAACACTGTCTTAGCAAGCCCGAGTGTTTGCAATGTTATACAGTTGATAGTCGTCAGTCTAGACTTTGGACCTGGTGTGGTCGTCCAGAGAACGGTCACTTTGAAACAAAATACTCAGATTAGGCGCAGATGCAACACGAGCTATGCAAGTAGAGCTGGTTTTGAGGTACACAGTTTCCAATGTACTAATATTTACATAATTCATTTGTATAGCGTCACAAGAGAACTTAGTCTCTATTCAGGGCCTTCACATATGCCTTTGGGCTCGAGGCCACGACCTCAGCCATACCTTGGTCGGGGCAAGCGCCTTAGCTGCTAGACCGAACCAAGCTAGGCTAACCCGCTGCCAGCAAGTTGGTTTTAATCGTCGTTAAAATTGAGAAAGTATTCTGCTGACATTCAAGTGCGAATGTCTGCTACACAAATGCAAAAGAATTAAGCTAACTTTTAGTCAGAGAGGTCTCTCAGAAAATGCACATTCGTATATAATCTGCAAACCATTCAAATCCCAGAATTTAATTAGTGACTAAATTGGCAAGGCAGCAGAGGCTTTTATTAGACATGAAAAAACCATTGCCCAGTCACACTGAGCACCGTCTGCTTCATTTCTTTTGTTTGACCAGAGGATTTGCTCTAGATCCAATGGCAACTATTAGGGAAGATCTGATGACCTGGCATAATCATGTTTCTAATGGGCAAGCACTCGTTAAAATGTGATTGATAGAAAAAGTATAAGTGGGACTGGAGAAAATGTACAAAGAGAGAAATGTAAGATGCTGATCTAGGAGCAGCTAAGGAACTTTTATGAACTTTCATCTACTTCAGCGTTTTTTATTACGCTCCTTTGACTCTCGACATTTTCTTTATAAAAAGCAGAGAACGGATTTTGCTATAATGGATTGGTTCTACTTACAGTACCCATTGGGTCAAATTCTATGAACAGGCAGCCCAGACATTCTGTATGCTTTCTCAAACTCCCACTTGGTCGAGTCAACCAAATCGAGTAAATGTGTACAGATCTGCCAGCCTCATTTATCTAGCACGATAAGAACCATGGCAACTATCGCTCCCGTTTGCAAATAAGGAATTACCTGGGACGTTACTTGAATTGGCGACGTAGGATATAAAGTGCAAGCGTTCTACCATTACGCTAAGACCTCGGTGTTAGTCCAAGCTAGTTTAATGTCTGCAGGAAACCATAAGCCGTGTGAGCTAGCTCAAAAAATTTGCTTTGGCATGGGAGCCTGCCCATCCAGGACATCAGTTATTGTCATTTTGTGGCACTGCACTAGCAAGCTTGGGCCTGACGGAATGATGGGAAGCACTGGCTCGTAATACTTTTTCTGAACGCATCCATGTTTGTCTTTATGGTTCCGCAATTTCTACGTGATTTTTATGCCGAACGGTACGAACGCCACCACTGAATTTGATCGCCCATGTTAAAAAGACTGTGATTCTTCCTAAGCTTGCTTACGCCTATTGACACTGTTGCATGCTGCCACTTACCACCCTTGCATGATGTAAATAATGTAATGTATCTCCGTCTGCAACTCCACAAAGTCATGTTGACTATGCCGATGTTCCGCAGGAGAGTTTTGTATAGCTCACTCATAGCCTAAGCGGCTTTCGGGAAGCATTCGGTAGCCGACAAACTTCGTCTCACGCAAAAAAGAAAAAGTGGGAAGCATTGCAGGGTCAGGAGAGCAGTTGAGCTAGTGAGTGGCATGGAAGTAGCAGCTCAGGACCACTGAAAAGAATGAGCCATAGTCGGCAGCAGGAGAGTAGTTGTCTTTGCAAAAGAATTGTGGAAGCGAGCTCCACAGTCTAGGACCTGCAGAGCTAAAGGTTCTGTCGCCAACGGTCTTAAAACGGAGGAATGGAACAGCTAATGTATTGTCCACACAGGACCTGAGGGCACGAAGAGGCTGAAACTGATGCAGCAGTTCAGCTAGGTACGAAGGAGCCAATCTGTGGCGGACCTTGTGGGTCAGCGCAAGAACTTTGCTGTGTATCTGTTGCTCAACCGGCATTCATCCTAGCTCTTTGAGCAAAGGAGACACGTGCTCTCACCTCAGAGACTTAAAAACTAGCCTTGCAGCCATGTTCATTGTCATCTACAGTGGCCTAGTAGCTTTCTGTGGTAGCCCAGCCAAAAGCGAAATTACAATAATCAAGCCGAGACAGAACTAAGGAGCTAGTTAAATTGTTTGCAAGCCACAGTGGAAGACAGCTCCTAATCTTGGATAGGGATCGGACGTGATGGCTAGCTGTAGAAGCAGTCTTCTGGATGAAGCTTTTAAGCATCACCTATTAGAAGAGCAAAGCCTTTTAATCCAGCCACACGCTTAGGGTGTCCCATGAGCAGCCGTTCGGTTTTATCGTCGACCCTGTGCATGTCACCCCTAACCATGTTGTTTATTTTGTTTATCGAGCACGATACCACTCACCGTTCGACGGTGTTTCCTTTGCAGCAAATGTAAATCGTCTAGAAAAAGATTGGGTTCTCTGATGCCGCTTTATCAAATATATTATTAATAGTATCATTATATGCCAACCTCGACTTGATTGACCTTTGCCTGTGACAGAATCAAAAGCCAGCTAGGGGAATTTGGTCAAGATCGAGCAGCAGCTAATTTTAATAGTAGTATTAATAATATAATTTATTTTTATTGAGCCTTAAGAGAATTTAGTCTCTATTTAGGCGCTTCCCATATGCCACAGGGATCGAGCTCACGACCTCGGCCAAACTTTGGTTGGGGCAAGCACCTTAACCACTGGGCCAAACCAGATCGGCATTTTCAGCTGGTCTCGTTCGAAGCGGGCAGGCACTGTCTATAATTTGCTGGTTATCAGCCATAACATGCACGGTCTCATAGAAATATGTATGCAATCGGCACTTGACTTTTACCGCCCTGTGTATTTGGATTGATTAAGCAGGCTGCGACTGGTCTCTGATAATAATAAGAAAAAGACATCCGTATAGAGCCCTCCAAGAACTTTAATTAGGCTAACTTGACTGGTGAGTTGATGTGGTGGTCAAAGGAAAGGTCACTTTGGAACACGACACTAGATTTCGTGCAGATGCAACATTAGATATGCTGGCAGAGCCGATTGTGAGACTTTTTTTACAATTTTTCGAATCACACTTGGTTTGCCCATAACTAGTAAGTTGGTTTAATTGCCATCAAATATATGAAGGTTTTCTCAGTCTTGCCTTGGTTCTGGTTTGGTCTACGTTCTCGTCGGAATTTAACACGGACGGTTTGCTCACATCTTGCTTCCTTCCAGCAACGTGCTTGTTCAGCCCGTTGACTGGGCGTGAAAACCTTTCTGTCATGAGGGAGTTACGAAACGGTCATCCCTAATGCACTTCCCCAGTTAATTGAAGTTTGCAGCAGCTATCCAACTGTGGATTGGACCCCTGCAGATGAGAAAAATTAAGCTCGTGGTATTCTATAAACACGGAGTCGGACGTAATACGTCGATCGTACAGAGCAAGACAAGTCGTTAGCCATGCGGTCAAAGCAATGAATAAGCGCCTAGCCGTTTATGACACCTGTGGCTTTTCTTCTGCTTCTCACTTCCGTCGAACCTCAGTCGCTCTCCTGCCGCATTTATGTCGCTCCTGCTTCCCTCGCTCGTCCGTCGGTATTAGCCCAGAATTACAGACGTAGAACATTCTTCGCTTCATTGGTCTACTATTGGTTAAGGTCCATCTCGGCAACGCATGCACCCGAGACCGGAGCAAGACCCAGTAGATATTAACCGTGCAAACCCTGCTTAATTAGCCAGCAGTAAGCCTGGAGACATGAGAGATACTGCATTCGAAATCTACTGCAATCTGAAATACAATTCCAACTCGGTGCATTCAACGCTCTTTCTACTCAGCCGAGCGCGGTGTGTGCATGCAGTATATTTTCAAGAAATGTATATATATATATATATATATATATATATATATATATATATATATATATATATATATATATATATATATGCACTTCCATTTATATTTTCTATACCTGACCTAAATGGGCTTAACTTTTTAATACTGCGAGAAGCGTCCAGGATGCCTTTAATGTGCTTAAGGAAGAGACAGTTTAAGTCAGGTCAATCTGAAAATGCGGCAGTCACGCGTCTTCTCGAATGTATTTGAGTTTTTGTTGTCTCAGTGCTCACAGCCCTTTGATGTAGGTGGGCATTGTGGTGAACTCGAACAGGAGTAGTTCTGTCTTGTTGTCATCCCTGTAAAATCAGTACGAGTCTAACCTGTTCAATATCGAGAACAACAAGAAATGACTCTTGCTGACTGTACTTAAACTACGCAGCCGAACCTTCAGCTGTGTTTAGAAAGCACCAAACAGTATGATTTAAATATATCGATTGCAATATCGTCCTACGGGAAATCATAGTGTAAGAAAGGAAAATAGAATTATGTGCGAGGTCATTATGAAGAGCTGATCCTAAGACTTCACAAACCTAGGAACCGAGTCATACGAACTCACACAAATCAACATACCTTCGCTAGCTGTAGAAATGAATCAGCTCTCGCTTGTCTGATAAACTTATTCATCAACGATATCGCGGCATTTCGTGAGTCTATGTAATTCGCTCTACGCATGCTTATGCGTGCTGACACTTTGCATGCTGCCACTAATCGTTTTTCATTGCTGACCCTGTGCCTGTTCCCTTTCTAACCATGTTATGCTTGTAGTCACAGAGCAAGTCACCCCTAACCATTCAAACACGCTTCCTGTGCAGCACTTGTAAAGTGGTTGCAAAAATATTAAGTTCTCTGAGGGCGTTAAAAAAATGTACTATTGTTAATTTTATTATCATCAACACAATTACGCATTGCATAAGAAGCGCAAGCCCCAGTGCTAGACGATGCAGAGCTGCAGAGGTGTCACTCAATTTACTGGAAACAAGAGCACATTGCCGTCTAGCGTTGAAGCCAAAGCCTCTGAAATCGGAGCAGGAGCTAGTCAAAGCAACGCGGCCGCTGCGAGTTGCAATATATTGACATCGGTCGCGATTCGGCCCCTCTAACCTGATTCACCACCTCGGCTCAGAGGTCGTGTGTTCAAATCCTGCTGCGGGCGATCCTGTATTGCTGCAGCAAGCGGCTGCAATAGCCTTTAAGGCTCTTCTGCCGCTATACAAAAGAAGAACTTGATAAAGAATAATATTAATAAGAATGCACTTGATACAGCGCCCTTAGAGAACTTAATCTCTTTCTAGGCACTTTACATTTGCTGCAAAGTGAAATGCGATTGAATGGTATGTAAAATCATGCTTGAAAAACAAACGAAAGGAATAATATGGTTAGGGGTGACAAGCACAGGGTCAGCATGTAAATGTGGCTAGTGGCAGCATGCACAGTGTCAGCACGCAAAAGCACATCAAGGATGAATCACAGGGACTCACTAAATGCTGTCCTAAATAGGTGTGTTTTTAAGTTCTTTTTAAATGTGATCAGGTAAGCGGATGTTCTGACGCAGGTCGGGAGGGAGTTCCAGGCTTTGGGAGCATACGAACTAAATGCGTGGTCTCCAAAGGATTTAAGGTTTGTACGAGGTATTTCTAGACTGTTGGATTCCGAAAAGCGGGTGGTACGATGCTTTGCCTGATGGGGTTTTATATCTGAGAGATAGGCTGGAGCCATAGAATGAAGGGACCTAAAAGTGAGCAACAAAACCTTGAAGTCAATCCGTTGCTTGACTGGTAGCCAGTGCAGGTCGGCGAGAAGTGGAGTAATGTGGCAACTGCGACGCTCACGACAGACAAGCCTAGCTGTAGAGTTTTGCACCAGCTGCAATCGCCTGATCGCACATGCTGGTAGGCCAGTAAGCAGTGAGTTGCATAAGTCGAGACGGGATGTCACGAATGCATGGATCAACTTTGACGTGGTATCCTTGTCTAAACAAACCAAAATTTTAGCAATATTATCAAGCTGAAAATAGGCAGATTTGACAGAGGAGCTGATATGGTCGTCTAACGAGAGGTCGCTTTGGAATATGACACCTAGATATCGAGCTGATTCAACTGGAGATATGCTAGCAGAGCCAATTTTGAGAGTCAGCCTTTCTGATCTGTGAATCATACTGGGTTTGCCCATAACTAGTACGTTAGTTTTGTCATCCTTTAGTTTTAGAAAATTTGCTGCCATCCATGTGCTGATGTCATCAATGCATGCAGCAAGTGAGTTGAGAGAATTTGAGGTGCTCGAAGGCTGGGAGGGATCAAAGCAAAGGTACAACTGAGTGTCATCCGCATAGAAGTGAAAGCCTAGATTGTGCTTGGCAATCACATCAGCAAGAGGGAGAGTATAAACCGTGAAAAAACCAGACCTAGCACTGAGCCCTGAGGAACTCCATATTTCAGAGGTACTTCAGATGATCTTTGTCGATTCACGTCAATACTCTGGTGTCTCCCACTGAGATGGGACCTGAACCACTGCAGACCAGTGCCAGTGATGCCCAGGCGAGATGAGAGGCGCTCTAGAAGAACTAGAAGAATAAATCTAGAAGAATCTAGAAGAATTAATCGATAAGAATAAATCAACTAGTATTTATCGCGACAGGGAGCGTTCGTAACGGGTGGCGTTAGGGGAGGCCAAGCAAGCGTAGCCAGGCAGCGTCGCTCTGAAGGATCGGGCCACAGCTTCTTTGCCCGACTCAACTCGCGAACGATTTTTTGATCGGTTGGCTTTGGACAGAGCCTCAATGACTCTACTCGCTCTGTCTCTGTCTTTCTGTCTGTATGTCTCTATCTCGCGCTCTCTGTCTCTCTCTTCCCTTTCCCCCTCTCTCTCTCTCTCTCTCTCTCTCTCTCTCTCTCTCTCTCTCTCTCTCTAACTAGGAGAATGTTACCCTCGTTGCTCGCGAGAAGCCGCCGCCAGAGGAAGGCTAACCGATAGATTTCGCCTCGTTGCAGGCGACCGCATGAAAACGGCGAGATACGCTTCTCCAGCGGTCAGCTCCCGACGTTTCGGCGCAAGAGCAGCTCCGGCGCCATCGTGCCCGGAAGCGAAACTAAGACGAACGCGAACTTTCACCAGTCGCTGAAGAAAGAGAACAGCGATGGCGGCGACGGCGGCGGCGGCACCAGCGCGCCGACCGACTCCAGAAACGGCGTTCTAGCCGGCGGCGGCGGCGTGCCGGAGACTCCGTTCCACAAGCACCGACGCCGGAGCAGCGGTGCGGTAGCGGCCGCGAGCGGAGCGTCCGCCGCCGCCGACTCGCTCCGCTCGGACGGCGCGCACGCCGGCGCGGGCGGAGCGCGCGTGAGCATCGGCGAGCCGGTCCGCACGCAAGGCCGCTCGTCGTTGACCCGGTTCTCGCTGCCCAACGAAGGCGATCCGAACGGGCTGCCTTCAGGCGAGGACAACTTCAGCCTACCTGCCCAGTCGATGGACTACAGGTAGCCGTCGGGCGCGCGCGAGCGCGCGCGAGCACCGCCGAGCGGTGCGCCATATTTCGACCGCAACGTTCGGAGCCCGAGCGATTTGGCGAGCTGCTTCTCCTCAGTGCGCTCGACTCCCGACGGTAGGTAGTGCAAGAACAGGAACGAGGAAGTCTGTGCGAGGTCACCATTGAGAGCCTATCACACGACCTCAACAAAAAAAAACGCAGGAACCGAGTCATAAAAACTCGCTCTATCGGCCCGCCTGCGCCAGCTGCAGACGTGAATCAGCTGCCTCCCCGCTGATAAAAACTGGCTCCGCAGAGGGGAGCAGAGGAGAGCTCGCATAAGACGCTGGAGGCGTAGCCCGTAGAGGCGCTAGCGCCAGACATCAGGCGGCGCAGGCATCAGGCACCGGCGTCAGTCGGTCGCGTCTGGAAAGAAGGGCACGCCGCGCCGTCGTCTAGCATCGAGCCCGTCGCCTCGGAAACCAAACGCTGCTGTCGCGAAAGTCGCTGCCAACCTCGTCTGCATGCGCCTATGGCCCGTGCGGGGGTGAAGGTCGACCGTTGCACATTCAGCGAACATGCTGGCGCCCCTGGATTTACCGGTAAAATTGCACTAGCGGCGCAGCGAGCAGACGTAGGTGGCGTCGCATTTGTCTCGGGCGCCTAAGACGAGAGACAAGTGGCAGCCGCTTTGCACATCCGCTGACCGCGGCCGGAAGACTCTATTACTCTCACAGGCCGCTAGCTTCATTGCATAGCTTTCTCGAACGACACGTTCCTAAAGTAAAGTGACGGCGCGATGATCAAAGTTCCACGTTTGTGTTTGAGAAGGAAGATTATCCGTGGCTTATCATTCCGCTTGCAGCGGCCAATAGTGGCTTGCCAGCTGCAGAGCTGGAGCCCACGTGACCTGGGTCGCGAAGCTTGCGAACCTTACCCGCAAGGTGAGGATCGCCACGCGCCTCCCTTTCGCAGTAGCTCGTTAAGGGCGCTCTCGCGCTTTCTCGAAGGCGATCGCAGACGCTCTGAAGAAAGCGGTGGCTAGCAAATTGACCCTGCGGTAGCGCTATCAACCAGTCGAAGGTCGTGATGGCACATTAAGTGAGGCGGCTGCTTTTCACCACTTCGGTCCCGGTGTCGGGGGCTCTAATCCTGCGGTGGGCGATCCTTCATCGCCACTGCAAGCGATGGAGATTGCCGCTAAGGCTCATCTGTCTCTACACAAAAGAGGCCGTTAAATCGGTTAGTATATATTTATTCATTTTGTTTACCCGTCGTACATTCTGGCGACACAGCAGACTGCAGCAGAGCGGCCAACTGCAATGCAGAAAATGACCGACTCTTTCGCCTCTCGAGTCCTTGACTTTCGAGTCCTATTTGCGGCTCGACTATCAACCGCCGCTTTAAAACCGCACGGCCTGGAGTGGCTAAACCGGCTGCCTACAAGTCTGCCAGCAAGATTGTTTCGATTCTTCCTGCCGCCCGACTCCGTCGCTGCGTTTTGCATTGTCTCAGCGCGAGAAAGGTCACTCGACCTGGAGCGACTGTGGCCCGGCACCGCCGCGCGAGCGACGCCGCGGCCTGCTCCAAGCTAGTTCGCCGGCAGTCGATCACGTGCTAGTCCGCGAGACTAGCACTCCTACGAAGTGAACGCGACGTCAGCAGGGGCTACGTCTCAGCCGGTCGGAAAGAGGGAAAGTCCTCGCGCTTGGCCTTGTCTAGAAGATGGCTGAATTTCTTTTACGAGACTCAATCTCGAATGCTTGGTCCGCCAATGAATTTTCTGCGAACCTTTCACGCATTTTCAAAATCACTACGAAGCCTTCAACGGCGATAGTTACGCAAGCAGAGCGATAAGTAGCATTCGATAGCAGATTGGTCGCGTAAGTCGTCGGTCCACGCGCAGGCTCCTCTCTCCGCCGCTTCCGTCGCCGCATCGGAGGCGGAAGCGGAGGCCTAGGGGACGACGGGAAGTCCCGGAGGAAGCGCTCCGCTAGATCCGCGAGCTCCCATCGCTCCAAGCACTGCCCGCGCAGCGCCTCGACGTCGAGCCACTTAGTTACACTTCTGCAGCAACGTTTGTCGGCTGAGCCAGTCTTCGGAGCCGATGTCTCACGCGCAGAGTGCTTCTGCCAAGCGAGGAGCTCCGACTACAGCCGCTTCCCTCCCTGCGTTCTCAGATCGGACGACATCTGGAGGGCTGGACTCGCGAAGCGGCGCGCGCGTGAACACGCTCTCTACTTTCGGCAAAGAACTTTCGGGAACGCACGCGTTATAAAAGCGGCTGCTGCAGCGAGGCACGAGACGCGCCCTCTTTCGGCTCGCTTCCACGGCCGGCGGGACGGAGACAGACATCGGCTTGCCGTGCGCCCTACGCCGCCGCGCTCCAGCATGATATTACTCACCATTCAATTGCAGTTCCCTTTGCAGCAAATGTAAAGCGCTTAGAAAGAGATTGAGTTCTCTGAGAGCGCTTCATCAAGTGCATCATTAATACTATTAGCAGAGCGGCGCCGCGCTCGCGCGCCCCGACGCTCGCTCGCCGTTTCTGCGAGGCCGCCGAATCCGAACGTGTGCGGTTGCAGGGACTTGCAGCAACCGGCGTCCGGTCGACCGAAATGGGACTCGTTCATGATGTCCGAGGAGGATCACTACCACGCGTCGGCCGACGTGTGGTGGGTGAACGTCAGAAAGGTGTTCCGCGTGGTGACGCTGGTTTTCACGTTCCTGCTGGTGCTGACCGCGGCCATGTTCAGCAAGATCCTCCTGCTCATCATTTCGACCAACATGGTGTCCAACTTCCCCGACGCCGGGCAGATCTCGGGCCACTGCACCTGCCGCTTCGAAGGCGCTGCCTACGACGAGGACGGTGGTGGTGGCGGCGGCGACGGCGACGACGGCGACGATGAGGAGGGAGTGTACAGCGGCGTCGAATGCACGTACAACGAATCGCTCCGCGGCGCCACCACGGCGCCGGCGGAAAACCGCTTCGCGGAGGCGGCCACAGTTCGATGGGCGTGGTCGCTGATACTCGTCGTCGTTTTCCCGTACGCTTTCACGGCCATGAAATGCTTGTGGAACATGATTGGCTGCAAGGCTCCCAAGTGGTACGGCTGCGGCTTTCTCTTCACCGTAAGTCAGACTCGGTCTAGCGGTTAAGGTGCTCGCCTCGACCAAGGTCTGACTGAGGTCGTGGGCTCGAGCCCCAAGGCATATATGAAGCGCCTGAATGAAGATTAAGTTCTCTTGGGGCGCTATATAAATGAATTATACTTAATAATTTAGTTCAAAAGACTCGGCAGCCGCACCGCCATCGACGCGGGCGAGAGACGGACGCGCGGCGGCGGCCGCTTGCGCTCGCCGCCGCCGCCTCAGCAGCCGCTGCAGCGGCGGCGGCTGCAGTAGCGAGCGCTACCGGGGCGGCGTCTGCGGAAAAAGCCGCGTTAGGAGGCACCCGTCGGCTGCACAGCGACCCCGCGTTAGAAAAATGACGATACGCTGGCCAAAATATGGTTCGTTTAATGTAACGTAAATCCGTCTGCAAGCCGTTAAAAGCCGCAACTGCTATATGGGCGTTGCGCTAGAGAGAGTCACCTATGGTGTGTACGGAAAGCGTAAGCGGCTTTCCGTACACGTGCGGTAGAAATTAGACTTCGTCTCGCGCACTACAGAGAAAGTGAGAAGCATAGCTGAGTCCGGGGTGAGGTCGAGGAAATGAGTAGCATGAAAGTAGCTGCTTAGGGGAGCTGTAAAGGATTGGCCAAATAGAGAGTCGACGCGATTATGATTGACAGCTTGAACGATCAGTGGCAATAAAGTGTACTGCGGAACGAACGCACCAAAAAAGAGCAGCCGCAAGTGAGGGAGTAGCAAATTGCAAGAATCACTCCCGACTTTTGCCGTCTGACCTTTGATGCTCGAGGTCTAAATCGGCATCTGCCGTTCGAACGTCCGGTCTGCTGCAGCTAAAGGGCTCTTGTTTTGCGTTTCCGTTTTTGTGCACGAATTTCAATTCCCTGCAATAAATCTACACACGTTACGCACACAATCCTTATTTAGTCAATGAGCAGCTGTTGAAAGTTAAAAGAAAGAGCTTGGATAACTCCGTGCGTACAAAAAATGTTACGAATTTAACATTGAACCTACTTTTTAAATTGTTTTCACTGACTCGGCGACTGAGTGACCCATCATTAAACTAAAGTCTTCCTTTCGCCCACCCTGCGAAAGTCTATGCTCAGGAATTGGCTATGCACCACGAGCGTGCACTGAGCGTAGAATGTCAGGCGAGCGGTGCCCAGAGAGAATGTCGGGATAGCAAGCTAGCTTTCGCTCGTTCTACCAAACTGCTTGGGATGTTGGCGCGCTTGCCAGGTTAGCTGTTGACTGCTAACCAGCAGCAGATGCCGAGCGGATGGCGCTCGACCGCTGCAAGTAGATTTGATGCAAGTAGATGCATTTGATGCAAGTAGATTAGATGCAAGTAGAACCCGACGACTCCTTCTCTGCCTCTCGCCGCCGCAGCTTCTTTTGCAGCAAATATAAAGTGCCTTGAAAGAGATTGAGTTCTCCGAGGGCGCTATATCAAATGTATTATTTCTATTATTATCTTGTGCGCAGGTGCTCTCCCTCGAGATGCTGCACACGTGCGGCGTGGTGCTGCTGACAACGCGCGTGCTGCCCGACCTCGACCTTCTGCAAGGCGCCGCCGCCCTGCTCGGCCTGGGCATCGTGCCGTCCGGCTTCAAGCTGTTCTCGCACGGCCGCGCGGTGGAGGAGCAGCGCTGGTGGCGTCTGCTCCTCGACGCCGCCGCCTTCTTGCTCCAAATCTCCGTGCCCGCCCTGTTCGTCGTCGGCGGGCGCATGCGCAGCGAGGAGGGCTCGCAGCGCGACTGGCACGACGCCGACTCGGTGGCGTTCTACGCGTCGCTCGGCGCCTCGTTCGTGCTCGTGTCGACGCGCTGGTGGCCCAACTACATCAACCGCTTCACCGTCTGCTGCTCGCCGCTGAGCGAGTCGGCCAACGGCATCAACACGGACGAGCTCAACCGGAAGCCGGAGAAGCCGCGCCAGAAGAAGAAGTCCTATCGGTCGATGGTGCGCCGCACCAACTACCTGCTGCACCTCATCGTCGCCGTGTGGAAGATGGCGCTCACCGTCGCCGGCGTGCTGCTCTCCGTCGCCTCGAAGATGCGCTCGCACCGCTCTCTGTCTGCCGGCCTCGAAGCGTTCTTCTCCGTGCCCGCCCTGTCGCCGCTGCTAAACGTCACCGGCTGCCGGGACTACACGGAAGACGAGCTGCCCGAGTCGCGCGACCTCGTCGTCGTCGTCGAGTACGTGCCGTTCGTCGTGTTCGCCATCCAGGTCGGCTGCGGCGTCGTCTGCTACTTCGTGGCGCTGCACGCGTGCAAGGTCAAGCTGCAGCGCTACGGCTTCGCCCTGCCGCTCTTCCTCACCACGCCGGCGTCCGTCGGCGTCATGCTCGTTCTCGGCCAGCTCGAGTACGAGAACGCCGTGAAAGAGGTGAGCCCACGACCTGCGGCGGCGGCGGCGGCGGCGGCGGCGGCGGCAGCCGCGGCGGCGGCAGCACCTGCGGCGGCGGTAGCGGCGCAGCGGCGGCGGCGGCGCAGCCCGGGAGTCCGGGCGCTCGCAAAGTCCGGGCGCTCTGAACCACTGATGGATTCCTAAAAGCGGGTTGTACGATGCCGCGCTGGTTTGGTCCAGTGGTTAAGGTGCTCGCTCCGATCAAGGTCTGGCTATGGTTTTGGGCTCGAGCCCCGAGGCATATGTGAAGCGCCTGAATAGAGATTAAGTTCTCTTGGGGCGCTATGCAAATGAATTATATATATAAATGTAACCGAGTTCAGGGGGTCAGAGGCTAAATCCCGCCAAACCCCGCAATACTCCGGCCACGCTGCCGCTCGCTATGCCGCCGAGCTAGGGTAAGACGAGCGGCCGTCAGGATAAATCTCTTTATAATAACGCATGCACCAACAACAACAGGGGAACT
This sequence comes from Cristatella mucedo, assembly GCA_009760855.2. Taxonomy (NCBI): domain Eukaryota; kingdom Metazoa; phylum Bryozoa; class Phylactolaemata; family Cristatellidae; genus Cristatella; species Cristatella mucedo. The sequence goes on along the minus strand of WPIO01000226.1, from coordinate 240,445 downwards.
AAACAAGTCTACAGGGAGGGTCCTATACACAGTAAATTATTAGGAGCGCAAGACGACGCAGCAAGCGCGAACAAACGTGTTAGTTGGGGGTCAGTCGGCTTCTGCAGTCCTGTCGTTGTACCGACACCGAATCCAACAGTGCGAGCGTATGCCGTCAAAAACCCGGCTGGCTGAGTAACTGCTTGGCTAGTCAGAGTCGACAACTACCACAGTCGTGAGCTTCCACCGAAAGACGACAACACACGGGGGTCATGAACTCGCAACACTGGGAACGCGGAATATACAAGTCTCAACAACGAGCGAGCTGTCCAGCTCCGCTCGGGCCTTGGGTACTCGTTCCCTTGCGTGCGTAGCCACATCCCCGGAGCACGCCTGCAACCATCCAGGTGCAAACTCGGCGAGACCGGGAGCCTCCAACACCACGACTTACTCGGCCAGCTTCTCCTACCCTAGAGCCCCGGTGACCTCGCGTCACCGCACACATCCGGCCATGCCGTAGGTCTTACCCCGGCCTAGCCAGTGACCCTCATTACAGCCATCCGGTCCCAGCCAACTGAACCTAGCCTGGGTACATACATGCTTGGCCTCGTTGGGGAGTAGATCTGAGAGATAGGGCCAAAGAATGACGGGTATGATGTGAATGCGCCGCTTGATGCGGAGCCGGTGAATGCTATAGTAGTAAAAATGCGTAAGTAATTGCTCAATTAATATGGCGCCCTAAAAAGTGTATCTAAGCTGGCGCTTTGCATACGCCATGCGGCTCGAGTCTGCAAGCTTGGTCATTAAAGGTGAGCGCCTTAACTAACCCTGGTTCAAATCGAGGTGGTGAAATTGAATAAAATACATTGATCCAAGTGCGATGAATTTGACGCATTCACGCTTGTTTGAACTCGACGAATGAGCGACAGTTCTGCCATCTCCCGATCGAGCCAGCTAGGGCCAAATCTTGCCATCGTCTGCCTGAGCACGGATACATCGAATGCATTCGAGCGCATGCGAAATCCAGGCCCCGCGCTCCCTCAACCCAATTTCGGCCGAAAGCGGTGGATGGTTCGACGGCCGGTACCTAGCTGCTCACCCGAGACAGCGTCAGTCGCCGGCCACGACTTTGGCTAGGAGCGAGACCTACAGCCAATGCTTGCTCAGGAGCTAGCCCCACCCAGATTTTAAGTAGCTAATCGTATCCGCTCGACTACCACCGTTTGCTTGCTAGTCAACATAGTAATATTAATAATAATAATACTCTTGATATAGCCCCGTCAGAGATTTTAATCTCTCTCCAATCACTTTACATTTAATAAAGCGTTTAGATATCTCTGATTTAAAGACGCTGCCATACTACAGACTCTCTAAATAATGGTGGCTCGCCGTAGGTGTACTTCTTCTGGAAAGCTAAAGTGGATAAACTATATGTGACCTTCACGCTGACCGACTAACCCTCAGCTTGTACCTTGTTCCGCTTGCACTTCCGTTCGCCCCAGTCAGCTGGTCGCAGTAAACTACCCCTCACCTTGACCTTGCGTTACGACGGAAGTGCTCGGCCATGAGGCCGACTGCAGTACCCGTTCAGCTTTTTCGATCGGGTCGCGTCTATGCGATCAGCCTCGTATCCCGTGGGCGTGTTTTTAAGCGAAATGTGCTTTCAGCAAACCCCGAAGCCGCTTAGAAGGATGCCGTCGTTGTCGTCGCGGCGAAACCTGGGGACCGGCGGCAGAGCGGTCTTCGGCTGGCTGGCTGGCTTGCCGCTGTTTCAGCTGCTAGCCGCCTGCCTCAGGCGCCGTTGCATCGCGCATGGAGCTGCTCGGTGCAGCAGCGCTAATGTGGGGCGCTGCGCCACCCGATGGCTGTGCAGTGCCATGGATGTCTCGCGTGCTAAAGAAGCGCCGACCACGTTTGAGTAGGACTGGTTTTGGCCCCTTACTCCTACTTACGACACGGTTCGCCCACGCAGGTGAGGGGTCGTATAATCCATCCTGGGTTCCAATTTTGATGGGTGCCGCGCGTTGTCCTGCCGTTTCTTGCCCTGTCTCCCATGCAGCTATTGTTGCCACCACTTTTTCGGCTGTCTTCCTAATTCCACATTGTGTGTGTGCATGTAGGTAGGTATATATAAGTCTTCTGTTGAGAACGTCAAACTGCTTCACCACACCTCTCTTACTGACCTACACTGGCACCGTGTCAATTAGTTGATCAAGTTATCGATTTCAAAGTCTTTCACTTTCAGGCCCCTGTACTCTCTTGCTTCGGCCGAGGCACCCGAACTACTTCCCAGTCAGGCTAGACATCGCACCACCTGTTCTTCTGACTCGTCGTCTTGCTGTGCCTCTAATCAACCTAAAATATTTTTGAGACCAAGCCTTTTTTGCACACTGCCAAAGCTTGGAACTCACTTCCGACTGACGTCGTCACGTCATATTTTTGAAGGTCTGTAAAAAGAAGCAATTGACATTCCTGCTCCTCAAGGCTTTGCTGAGTCCATGTGAGTTGTCCCTTGTGAGCATATGCATGCTGGCTCGGTGACTGTTATCCTTAACGCATGTTAATAATAATAATAATAATAATACACTTGATAAAGCGCCCTCAGAGAACTCAATCTCTTTCTAAGCGCTTTACATTTGCCGCAATAGGAAATGCAATTGAATGGTGAGTACTATCATGCTTGATAAACAAACAAAATGAATAACATGGTTAGCGGTGACATGCACAAGGTCAGCATGCAAATGTGGTTAGTGGCTGCATGCAGTGTGTCAGCATGCATAAGCAAATCACAGACGAATCACAGGGACCCACTAAATGCTGTCCTTAATAGATGTTTTTAAATTCTTTTTAAATGTGGTCAGGTCAGGGGATGTTCTGACGCAGATCGGGGGGGGGGGGGGGGGGGGGGAGTTCCAGGCTTTGGGATCATACAAACTAAATTCACGGTCTCTAAAGGATTTGAGGTTTGTACGGGGTATTTGTAGACTGTTGGATTCCGAAAAGCAGGTGGTATGATGTTGGGTCCGGTGATGGATTAGAACTGAGAGATAGGCTGGAGCCATAGAATGAAGTGACATAAAAGCGAGCGATAAAACCTTGAAGTTGATGCCTTGCTTGACTGGTAGCCAGTGCAGGTCGGCGAGAAGTGGTGTGATGTGGCAACTGCAACGCTCACGACAGTCAAGCCTAGCTGCAGAGTTTTGCACCAACTGCAATCGCCTGATCGCACATGCCGGTAGGCCATCGAGCAGTGAGTTGCAGAAGTCGAGACGGGATGTCGCGAATGCATTGACCAACTTAGATGTGGTATCCTTTTCTAAACAAGCCCGAATTTTGGCAATGTTATGAAGCTGAAAATAGGCAGATTTGTCTGTGGAGCTGATATGGTCGTCTAACGAGAGGTTGCTTTGGAATATGACACCCAGATTTTTAGCTGATTCAACTGGAGATATGCTGGCAGAGCCAATTTTGAGCTTCAGCCTTTCCAATTTGTGAATCACACTGGGTTTGCCCATAACTAGTAGGTTATTTTTATCATTTAGTTTTAGAAAATTTGCTGCCATCCATGTGCGGATGTCATCAATACATGCAGCAAGTGAGCATGTTGGCATGCTTCCTTTACTGCATATTAAAGTGCCCTGAGAGAGATTTAGTTTTCGTTTGTGCTACACAAACGTCTTATTATTAGTATTACTATTGCTATTACTATGCATGTGCAGTAACAACTGTGGCTGTTCAGCATTCGAGTCGTTCACCCCTGGATGTGCAGCTCGCCGAATCGCCAGCCTGTTGGATCCCCTGCCGTTGCAGTTTGTGAGAAGGACCGGGATCCTGTTTAGAGTGCCTGACCTCAGCACTTACAGCGATCCATCGGGTGACACGGCCGTCTGGATGCAGCTTGGTCTGCTGCTGGCTGCCATCATCTGCTGGTGGCTCGCTCAGTCGCGAATCACATCGCATGTCTGGTTCCCCCAAGTGAGCCGAATATCGACTGCAGACAGGTAAAGGGAGACGACGAACAGTGGCTCTGCCTGTCCTCCTGTCTCCTCGCCTGCCTGCTAGTGTATGTGCCATCTCTGCCGTTAATTTTGCCGAGTCGCGGGGAAAGTCCGAGTGCAGCCACTCAGAACAGCTGAGAGCCGTATGTGCTGTGCTCCAAGCCTAGGCACGCATCGGAGTGCACAAGGCATGCCGACAGTCCTGACCTCTGCCAGGAAAGAAGAGTGAGGAGCGTGACCTAGTCAAGAGGAGCAAGTCGAGTATGTGAGCTGTAAACTAAATTGTGGTGCGGCAATGCTGGAAAGGGAATGCGATGAGGGTCGGTGTGACAGCAGGAGAGAAGATTATCGTTCGAGAATCGTCGAGGTCAGCTCGGAGGCCTTGGGTGGCTGGCAAAGCAAGAGCAGCTGTCGTTGACAGCATCTAAGAGAACGAAGAGACCGGATCAAGTTCGCACGGTGCTCGAGTGGATCTGTGAGAGACTGGGGACAGAAACTGCTGTGGCAGTTCAGTTAGACACGATGGTGCTCAGTCATTGTAGTTGAGGCTTCGCCTTCGAGTTGAGGCTTAGAGTTCCAGGCTAAGATGTAGTTTCAGGCTATACTGGTTTTTCCACTCATCAACCACGAGCCTCCATATCGGCCATGCCACCTCTGATCAAACTTAAATCACCGTACATAGTTCGGCAAGGCTCGTATTTAGCACCGACTGTGTGGGCACCATTACATTTTCAGCCTCGTGGCCTCGTGCTGAATTACAGTAGCTTATCCAGGAGAAATCCGGGAGGTTCTAAGGCTGTCAGTTTTGTGTTGCAGTAAAAGTCTCTGATACCGGCTATGGATCTAATGTGACGATTGGGTGTTGTGACGCTCCTGTGAATAGGGTGTTTCAATGTCAGTTGGCGCCAAAAGATGAAGCCTGGTTCGGAGCTCCTGATGAAGGCCTCACCCCTTACCAATGTGTTTCTAAGTCAATGGTCCCAGCTGTTGTGCATTTACAAAAAAGAAATATAAAAGTTTGAGGATTCAACAGCCTTATTTGTAAAGCAGCGGAAGAGCGTTGACCACCGAGCTGGTTTTGGCGATAATGTTCTCTTGGGATGCTATCCAAACGCATTAGAATTTTATTTATTTATTTACCAGCACAGCTTGTAGTGGGCAATAAACGATCTTCCACTGTTGGGCTCGGTCCCACGACCTGAATCATGAAGAGGGAGCCTTTACTCCTGGGCTAAGTTATAAGAGTAATCAGCATTTGCATTGGTGATACGTTTTATATAATCGAAACTTAGCCTAAAGTATTTGGGCCTAAAGTATTTGGCCGATATCATAATGTTTATTAGAGAAGAGGTTGTTTAATGCTGAAGCTGACTCTAATGAACTTTCTGAACCCATATTACAGTTGGATGCCAATGGCGTAGGCGTAATAGCTTTCCCATTGATTGAAACTGCATCCGGAGACCACCACGTTACAGTAAGCTACCACATTTTTTGTCAAACAGCTTAAGTGCGAAACGTTGTGTCGTTTCTGGTAAACAAGCAATCAGCAGAGTGGCTGAGGAGTTGATACAGGCTTTGACCCCGGTCTGTTGCCGATGACTGGTGATGACTGCACAATCATTTGCAATCAGTTTGATATGATTGATCGATCGCCCTGCTACATTCTCGAACCCTGTGGTGACCCCAGAATTAAACCAAGAAGCCACACCCTGATATTGTTTGAGGTGACCAATTATCAATTGGGAAGCTGAAAGGGATTTCTGGTGATCAGCTCCCCCTTCCTGCCCCATAGGTCCTTTGTTCACCCCTACTGCAGTGTAGTGTAATGTTATGTAACTCTTGTCTCAAACGCCACAATGCCACTAAGACTATCTGGGTATTACACATTATAGTTTTGTGTAGGGCGCTCAAAGTTTAAAGCAGATTTCGGTACGTATTCGGTAGCCAACAGGCTTCATCTCATGCAGCAAAGAGAAAGTGAGAACCATAGCAGAGTCAGGAGAGCATTTGACATTGTGAGTAGCATGGAAGTAGCATCTGAGGACGGCCGGAAGGATGTGCTATAGTCAACAGCCAGAGAGTAGATGTTGCATAAAAATGGTGGTAGTTCCACATTCTAGGACATGCAGAGAAAAAGCTTCCGTGGCCAAATGGTTTCAGGCAGAAGAATGGAACAGCTACTTTACTGTCTATTGAGGACCTGAGGGCACGAGGAGGTTGAAACTGGTACAGCAATTCAGTATGCTTACTTCCTCACCCCACACCACGTCCTTCCATATCAACTATCACTCCTTTAGCGCCCACTCCTCCTGCCAAAGCCTCTGCTGCCACAGCTGCTACCAAAAGTGCTCATCCAGCTTTAGAGCGCTTCGCAATGTGAGGCCTGCGGGCCCGACGTTGTGAGTGCTGGATCGTGGGCAGCCACATCGCATGGCAGCACTGGCTTGCTTTGAGTGTCACAGCACTAGCTCGCCCGGCCCATTGCTGCCATGTGTCCGACCGCGGCGGCCACCGCCGCGTCTTCTTCTCTTGGCACCCAGGCTCTTCCTGACGCCGATGTTCGATGCCGAAGCTCTTGAACAGTCTCTGCTGTACAGTCGTCGAAACGATTTGGATTTCGAAAAAACACCCGAGGTAAGAAACTAGTGTGTGGGGAGATCTCTGCTAGGCTCTTTACTGCTACTGTGACCTGTTGACATCTGACACTGTGCATGCCACCACTAACCACACTTGCATGCTGACCCAGTGCATGTCACCACCAACCATGTTATTGTTGTTGTTTATCGAGCATGCTACCATTAACCATCCGATCGTGTTTCCTTTGCAGTAAGGTAAAGCATCTAGAAAGAGATTGAGTTCTCTGAGGGTGCTTTATCAAGTGTGTTATTATTATTGATGGCCCACAATTGCATTATTGCTTCTGCTTCTTAGACACTACTGTCGTTCCCCAAAGTCTCAAAGTGTTGCTCACACTTCACTTCCTTTCCAGCAGATGTAACAGTTCCTTATAAAGAGATTTGGTTCTCTAGCTACCGTATTGTTAATGATGTCATGATGCCTCGCATGCTCCCAAATCCCGGAACTCACTCCCGTCTGACTTCACACAAAATTTTCACCGACTTTACGGCATATGAAACCCCTTTCCGGCACGTGTGAAGTATCTAGAGACAGTTTGGTGTACACATGTGTTAATATTGCTATTATCTGTCTGCTCGACGGTCGTGCTTACTGTATCTGCTGAGCCTGCCACTGCTCTCTACTGGGAAGCCTTTTCTTCTTCATTGCTCAGTGTCCTTTAATAATCGCTCCGCGCGCATGCAAGCAGGCGAGTGCATGTGTGTGTGTGTGTGTGGGGTGATGCATTCTTCTCTGTGTGTGTGTGTGTTGTGCGTTCGAGTGTGTGCGCAAGGGTATGTGCGCCCGCATGTGTGTGTGTGTGTGTGTGTATGCCCGTGCACGCGAGTGTGTGTGTTTGTGTGTGTGTGTGTGTGTGTGTGTGTGTGTGTGTGTGTGTGTGTGTGTGTGTGTGTGTGTGTGTGTGTGTGTGTGTGTGTGTGTGTGTGTGTGTGTGTGTGTGTGTGTGTGTGTGTGTGTGTGTGTAAGTGTGCGTGCGCGTACCAACAAGTGGTAGTTCAGAAAAGTCATCAAATATTATGAGTTGCCGGTGTCTGTCAAGAATCAAATGAGCTGCTCTGTCTAGCCGACTCTGCTTCCGAGCCTCGTTCGTGTTCTCTGTTCCACGCACTGCTCAGCTGCATGGCGGTGATTGTGGAGACCCTCGGTTGGCCTGGCCTGCTTTGCTACGAGCGAGGCCAGGCAGCCTAGTGCAACTCGTGCACGCTGCTTCGCTGGCTGCTCGCTAGCCACGAGCCTTGGCCGACGTGCACGGCCGCTCTGCAGGAGATGTCGGCGACCATGCGCAAGAGCCACGGGTCTCAGATCTTCCTCGAGGATTTCCAGCCCACCGATCTGGATGCGAGGAGTCCGAGCGTCGATTTCATCTACCTGTGCGCCACCATGTGGCACGAGACCGAGGACGAGATGAAGCAGATACTCAAGTCGATCTACAGGTGGGCAGTGGCTAGGCGGCCTCGAGGGCGCCGCCTCGTCAGCTGAGGCCCAGGCACGCTAGGCCAGCGATAGCGATCGCTGCAGCTGCCGTGTCCGCCAGCAGCCTGTTGAAATTAGAGCAGCGACCAAGATATCGGTCGCTGCTCTATAGATATAGCAGCAGCTAACTGTGGCAGTCCTTCATTCTTTAATTGCTGAAGGGAAAGCATTGAAACTACCCGAGAGGCATCACTACTGTCATGCAAGTCGATGCCTTGGCTTTTTTCTTGCTCTCTCCTCTCCTCTCTTCTCCTCTCTCCTCTCTTCTCTCTCGATCTATCTATGTGCATGTTACCCCCTAACCATGTTATTCGTGCTGTTTATCAAGCATGATTTTACTCACCATTCAATCGTGCTTCCCTTTGCAGCAAATGTAAAGTGGCTAGAAAGAGATCAAGTTTTATCAGAGCGCTTTATCAAGTGCATTATTGTTATCTATGTCATCGTCTCTTTCTTGTCTTTTCCCTGTTCCTCTCTCACTGTATCTCTCATTTCTCTGGCCTCTTGGCTTTCTCTCTGTCTCTGTCTGTCTGTCTGTCTGTCTGTCTGTCTGTCTGTCTGTCTGTCTGTCTGTCTGTCTGTCTGTCTGTCTGTCTGTCTCTCTCTCTCTCTCTCTCTCTCTCTCTCTCTCTCTCTCTCTCTCTCTCTCTCTCTCTCTCTCTCTCTCTCTCTCTCTCTCTCTCTCTCTCTGTCTCTCTCTCACACTATATTTCCCATGATCTCACTCTCACTCACTTGCTCTCTGTACGGTTCCATTTGCTGACTAGTAGTTCACTACACTTCTGGCTGACCTGCACTGGCTCCCAGCGTATCGGCTTCAAGGTTCTGCCACTCACTTTTAGGTCTCTCTGCTCTTTGGCTCCGGCCTACCTATCAGATCTACTTCTCTACCATGCTACTTGGCATCGTACTACCTGCTTTTCTGAATTGAATCGTTTACCTACACCTCATACGAACCTCAAATCCTTTGGAGAGCCTGCCTTTAGTTCGTGTGCTTTCAAAGCCTGAAACTTAACTTCCGACTTGCGTTACAACATATCCTAACTTGGACACATTTAAAAGGAAACTAAAACGCACCTAGGGATCACAGCAATTAGTGGGTCCCTGTGGTTTGTCTTGTATGTGCTTATGGGTGCTGACACTGTGCATGCTGATGCTAACCATTTATGCATGATGACCCTGAGCATGTCACCCCTAACAGTGCTATGCTTGTAATTATAATTATAATACATCTCATATAGCGCCCTCAGAGAACTCCGTCTCTTTCAAGGCACTTTACATTGACTGCAAAAGAATCATGGTCGAATGGTTAGTGGCTTGTTGACATTGAGCGTGCTACTATTAACCATTATATCAAGCTTCCTTTGCAGCAAATGTAAAGTGCTTAGAAAGAGATTTACTTCTCTGAGGGTGCTATACAAATGTATTATTATTATTATTACCTAAAGTCTCTCGGTGCTCTTCTCAAGAGGTGCTTCTGTTCCGCTTGACGACTCACTTCCTATCTTGGCTATGTCTGACTTCCCTGTGTCAAGGCTGCATACTCTTCATACACGATTCCCGTGCTAAAGTTTAATTGGTTACGTTAAATTAGTCGTTTGATTGCTTGTGCTGCCTAACACAAGTGCTGACCTTGACAGGCTGTGTGAGATGCTACAATTTTTTGTTTGAGCATTTGACCTTTTGACCGAGTCACTCACTCTTTGTTGTCTTCTGATAGTGGATAACTAACGACGTAGCCTAGCTGAATAACACGTATTCCTTGTGCTGCAGGTTGGACAAGGATCAAAACTGGAGGAAGAATGCTCAAGAGTACTTTGGAGTCGACGACCCTGATTACTACGAGTTTGAAGGTATCCTATTGCAACAGATGTTGCTGCCTCCTGCTCTGCCCAGCAGCCTTTAAATCTGGTCACGTGTTATAAGCATTTATGCAGCAACAGCTGCTTGCTGCTTTCTGCCAGCCATCTCACGAGCAATTGCTCCCTTTCTGTCTTTTGCACGTTGACCATGCTGCCTGCCTTGCTCAACGACCTCGAGCAGGCATCCATTCGCATGCCCCTACTTCCGGTGGAGCTGGCCAGACACTGGCCTCTCTGCACGAAGTAAGCTTGAGAATGGCCGTGCACATATCGGCTCTTGCCTGTGCTTTGTATGCCACTTCACTTCCAGAGCACAGGCACAGAGCACGGGCACTCAGTGCAGGGGCTCTGCTGTGCAAAGCTCATCATGGGGCGTCTCACTAGCTCTTCCTCTTCAAGTTGAGGATGTCGTCTGCTCCTTCGAGATAGGAAGCGGGCAGTGTTTTCTCCGAGTGTTGTGAGCTGGGTTGGTCCAGCGGTAAAGGTGCTCGCCCCGACCAAGGTATGGCTGAGGTCGTGGGCTCGAGCCCTGAGGCATATGTGAAGCGCCTGAATAGAGATTTAGTTCTCTTGGGCGCTATACAAATGAATTACATATATTATATATACCCTGCCCGACTCGCCTCCGTTGACTGTAGCTGCTCCCATCGCCTCGAGGCCAGGGCGCCATGACTGCGCCTTGACTGCTGCTGCCGCATGGATGTCACAGGTCCTGTGAGCGCCGTTAGTCGACTCATCACTTCCGGTACAGGATTTTCGTGCAGACGTATCCACATTCTTAGCAGGTCGATTGTGTGTGATACTGATAAGTAAATGCGCAGCACTCGTGCAAGTGATGCTACCCGTAAGCCTCGCTCCTGGTTTTGGCCACCTCATCCGTTTTGTGGTTGGTATTCTGTTCAGCCCAGTTTGTGCAGGTGGCTCATGCGTTGCATGCATAAAGATCCTTATGCACCCACCACCTTGGCGACTGCTGTAACTGTTACATAGAGGGTTCTTCGATAATCTGGTTGTTGCTGCTGGCACCCAGAGAGATTAGCACACAAAATGGACGCTGAAGCTTCGAGCTGTTGCACTGCTCCTAACATTTCTACCTGCTATATTCTTGATTTTAACAATCGCTGAAACATGAGCAAACTTGCAGATGAATAGGGAAGATTAAAAGTCCTGCCTGTGATATTGCCATTTTTCTTGCGCCTAGCTGCCAGGCCGGGCTGCTTCCTAGATGTCGAACTTTCGGGATTTGAGGTACTTTTGTGAAGCCTGGGGGTTGCCATGCCTTAATGTTGGCAGTATCGTAGCATATAGTAGGTGGGAGGCTCGTGACGCAGCGGGTTCTAGCCCTGCAGCTGGCACTGCCTAATTGCTGACTGCAAGCGCAGATACAGCCGTTAACGCACTCCTGACACTACCTGGACAAGGCCATTTGATCGTGCTTCCTTTGCAGTATATGTAAAGTGCCTAGAAAGAGATTGAGTTATGTGAGGGTGCTTTATCAAGTGTATTATTATTATTGTTATTGTTATTATGGACATCAGTTAAACTTTACTTTAGTAGCTAATAAATGGCAGACTTTACTGTATGCTGTGTGCAGACATTTACTTAGCTAGCTTGCTAAGCAATTGTCTGACGTGTACACATGACAGTCCACGACGTTTAAATAGCAAGAACAGTTGTGGAATTCACTGGCAGCCTCATAACTACTCAAGGCAACATAAAATTCATAGCACTCGAGCTCTCTCTTCTCAGGTTTTACTTAGTCATGCATGCAAATGCAAGTACTCAATCGCGATCGAGTAAGTACTTGTGTTGTGTGTGTGCATGTGTGTGTGTGTGTGTGTGTGTGTGTGTGTGTGTGTGTGTGTGTGTGTGTGTGTGTGTGTGTGTGTGTGTGTGTGTGTGTGTGTGTGTGTGTGTGTGTGTGTGTGTGTGCGTGTGTGTTGTGTGAATGTGTGTGTATGTGTGTGTTGTGTGTGTGTGTGTGTGTGTGTGTGTGTGTGTGTCTGCCTGTCTGTCTTTGTGTAAGCGTGCTTGTTTGTGTGTGTGTGTCTTTCTGTCAGTGTGTAAGCATGTGCGTGTGCGTGTGTGCGAGTGTGGGTCTGCCTGCACCTAAGGGCTATCTACAAAAGCATTGCTGGCTAGATGTGCTCTACTAATGTTATTATACCGTATATATATATATATATATATATATATATATATATATATATATATATATATATATATATATATATATATATATATATATATATATATATATATATATATATATATATATATATATATATATATATATATATATATATATATATATATATATATATATATAGCCGTAGCTTCAAGACTTCGAGATTCTCTCCAATTTCTGTGTGTGTGCGTGCATGCATGGGAGCACAGATGCATGCCTGCACGTGTTAGCGCATGCTGTAGGGAGCAAGACTGCACGGTAGCAGAGCCATGGGATGCATGTAGATCTATCCTTAGTCGGTCGTGTCCGTCCATCGCCATGTACAGCTACCAGTTTCCCAGGGGCCCATCGTGCCGACCTCTTCTTGGTGTTCGTTCTTATGTAGCAGGCATCAGCCTGTTAGCCTCGCTCATGGTGTTGCTATGCACAACCATCGAACGTGGCAACGTGACTGGCCCCTCGTAATGTCTCTGCTGCCAGTAGCTGATTGACATGTGTGCTTGCAAGGCTCACTCGTGCTATCTAGAGCAAGGGTAGTCGAGCTTTCTACAGTGTGCTCTCACTTAAGCTCAGAGAACGGCACGCGGCCAGCACACAGTCGAGTCAGGTGGGCGAGCGATCGTGCGTGCGAGGCTCGATGCCATCGATGCGCACTAAGGAGCCTGGCTCGTTTGGTCGGACCAGCTAGTGGAAAGCCGCTTGGTAATCTCGGCGATCTCAGCTGCACTCCCGCCTGCACACGCCCTGTGCATGCCTGCTGCTAGCTGCCTTTTGATATCAGCCCTGCTGCTCTTGGCGTTATCATCATCATTCGGGCCCATATCCGTTGCCCTGTTGACCGAGGCATCGATTGATATGGAGCCGCCTGTCAGGCAAGCCCCGCTGCCAAAGATAGGCCCGCAACGTTTGAGCTTCGGGCGAAACGTGGGCGAAGAGCTTGCAAGGCAAACCGCTGCCCTTCCCTCCCCTAATAGAAAAAGGTCGCTGCGGTTTGCTTGCAGCGCACATTTTCTTCGACGACGCATTCACCGAATACACCGAAGGAGATGAGCAGTACTCTGCCAACAGCTATGTCAAACAGCTGCTGCAGGTAGTTCCTGTGGCGGCCAGGTAAGCAGCTGGCGATAATGGCGAGGCCGGCCTGGCTCTGACGCCCTGACGACGAGGCACGGATGGGGGGGGGTGTGGGTGCACGGTGCATGTCATGTCCGCCGCTGAGTTAGCTTCACAGCTCTGGGTTAATCCTAGATTTTACCCCCCTCCCTACCACATCTTTCCCTTGCACTGTCAGGGCAGCTGCGAGGCAGCAACAGCTCAGGACAGCCAGTGGTTGTCCTGAGCAGTTGCCCTGCGTATGGCTACCTATGGGTTTTGACAGTCGTATGGAAAGTAAGTCCCAACACTCACCCCAGCTGTGGTCTGCATGAATTAGTTTCAATAGTCGCCCTGACAACAGGCTGGCTGCCAGAGCTCCGTCGGTATTGGCCTGGATGGACTGCTGTGCATGACCTAGTTCGCAGTCAGGTTCGAAAAAGCAATCATTGCTGGCATTTGCAAAACAAAGCAAAAGGCACATGTGCAACAAACAAACAAAAAAAAAATTTTTTCATCCTTCTTTTTGGTTTGTCTATACGTTGATGCCTCTCCTCAACTATGATGTAGTGCTCGCCTATTTTTCTGCTTTTCGGAATCAATCTGTTTACCCCTCGTACAAACCTTAATTCCTTTGAAGATCGTGCCTTTTGTTCGTATGCTCCTAAAGCATGGAGCTCACTTCCGTCACGACATCCCCTGACTTGACCACATTTAAAAAGAACTTAAACAGGCACCTATATATGACAGTATTTAGTGGGTCCCCGTGATTCGTACTTTACATGCTTATGCGTGCTGACACCATTACAAGCTGCCACTAACCACACTTGGACGCTGACCCTGTGCAGGTCACCCCTAACCATGTTATTCTGGTTGCTTTTTTGAGCATGCTACTACTAACCATTCAATCATGCTTCCTTTGCAGCAAATCTAAAGGGCCTAGGAGAGATTGAGTTGTCTGAGGGCGCTTTATCGAGTGTGTTATTATTATTATTAATCGTTACGTGCATGCATCCGGCAGTTCGATGTATTAAGGGTGATTGTGAATAGTAGACAGTAAGCTATATCGATGTGGCTTCCTTAAATATGAGAACGTTGACATTAAAGGATTGCAAGTGACTGCCATGACGTCGCAATGATGCACCCTCGACTCACCTTGGAATGCCCTGCTTTGGTTGGGAGACCTCGTCACATCTCTCTAGCTGTCTGTATGTTGCTAGCCAGACACACTGGCCTCTGCAAAGTGTCCGTTTGTCAAGTCAGCCAGACACTGAATCTAACGACAGACGGGCTACAGGGTGAGACAGGCGAAGCAAGGGGGCAAGCGCCCAGTCACAGAGAGCAGAGAAAGGAAAGGCATGCAAGATAGTGTGTGCAAGCCAGAGACTCAGGGTCTGATGCAGACAGAAAATAAGAGAGAGGAGTGGGTGAGAGAAGAGGTAGGAATGCATGCCGAAAGCCCCTTAGGCTGCGAGTGTGCTATGCAAAACTCTCCTGCGTAACACCCACATGGTCTTTATGACTTTGTGGAGCTACAGACGGAGATACATTACATTAGTAGGGAACGAGTGAAAGTAGAAGGGCGCCGATGGGGGTGAGATGTCATGGAGACGCACAGCAAGTGAGGCAGACAAAGCAAAGGAGTCGCGTTCGTCGCTTGCTCGGCATTTTGTTGCACGTTTGAATCTTGCGTGGCTGTTGCCTTGTGCCTGCGTAAGGTAATTGCATCTTTTGCCATCCTTTCAGCGCTGTCCACAAGAAGAATGTGAAGGTCGCTGATCCTGTCCGAATTCCGACCCCTTACGGAGGCCGGCTGGAATGGCATCTTCCCGGCGGGAACTTGCTTATTGCTCACTTGAAAGATAAGATGAAAATTCGCCACAAGAAGAGATGGAGTCAGGCAAGTGTTCTATTGCTCTGGCACAGTTACAGCTTACACTTGGGGCTAAATTGCAAAACCAATTCATTTTGCTCTTTGCGGTAAAGTGACTAAAGATGAATGAGCTCGGTGTTCTCTTGCAAATAGTGTTAAATCGCCTAGATAGAGAGTTATTCTTGCAGAACGCTATACAAACAAGTGTTATTATATTATTATTATTATTGTTATGCATGTATATATGTGATGCTCAAATATGTAGTCTGGTGAAACTGCCATCAGCTCGTGCCTTTAGCTCAAACTGCAGCTAAAGGCTGCTTCTTCACAAGTCTTCTGAAAATCTCGGAAATGCAGAGTGGGTAAATTCTCTCAGTTGTTTTACTTGATCTTTCGGCAGCGTTTGATTGTACTGATTGCCAATTCCTGCCTGAGCACCTCTCATTTCGCCTGGGCATCACTGGCACCGCACTGCGATGGTTCAGGTCCAATCTCGATGGGAGACTCCAGAATACTGATGTGAATGGACAATTAACATCCGAGGAACCACTGAAGTACTGGATACTGCTCCGTTAGCTTGGCCCAGTGATCATGGCCTCGATCAAGGTCAAAGTGAATTTATCTGATGGCCAAGGTCATAGGCTCGAGCCCCGGAGCATATGAGAAGCACATGGGTAGAGGTTAAGTTATCTTACGGTGCTGCACAAATGAATTATATATATTTTTACCTCCGGGGTTTATGGTTGGTCCACTTCTTTTCAAAATTTATTCTTTCCCTTCTACCGATGTGATCTTTCAGCACAATCTAGGCTTTCACTTTTATGCAGGTGACACACAGCTGTACCAATGCTTTGATCCCTCCCAGCCGTCCAGCACGAGTTTTCTCACCGTCCTTGCTTCGTGTATTGCTGACTTCTGCACATAAATGGTGGCAGGCTTTCTTAACTTGAATGGCGATAAAATAAACTAACAGGTTGTGGGGAAACCAAGTGTGACTCAGAAATTGGAAAAGTTAATACCCAAAATGTACTCTTGTCAGCTTATTTCTGGTTGCGTCTACACGAAATCTGTGCGTCCTGTTCCAAAGTGACCTTTCTTTTGACGACCACATCAGCTTTAGTCACGTCTACTTACTTTTTAAATGTAAAATTGCAAACATTTGGACCTGCCTAAACAGAGACACTACATCCCATTTGATCCATGCATTTTTGACATTCTTTCTCGACTTATGTAACTCACTGCTTGCTGGTCTACCGGCCTTCGTAATCAAGTGCTTACAGCTGTTGCAAAACTGTGCAGCTAAGCTTGTCTGTCGTGAGCACTGCAGCTGCCACATCACACTACTATTTGCCAATCTGCACTTTTGCTCCCAATCAAGCAGCATACCGATCAAGGTTCTGCCACTCACCGTATAGTGCCCCAAAAGACTTTTAGGTCCCTTCATTCTCTAAAATATAAAAAATATTATTCATTTGTATAGTGCCCCAAGAGAACTTAATCTCTATTCAGGTGCTTCTCATATGTCTCGGGGATCGAGCCTGCGACCTCAGCCAGACCTTGGTCGGAGCGAGCACCTTAACTGCTGGACCAAACCAGTCTCAGCCTACCTATCAGAACTACTCCCAAACTAGCCTAGGTATGGTGAGACGTGATGACCTACTAGGTAAGGCAGTTGCTCTTCACGACCTCGGTCCCAAGAGGTACAAAAAGAGCCTGTTAAATCAAGTAGTCTACTTTTTAGGCATTGGACTGTGCGCTTGTATGACTCAAGTCGCTTAGCTGTGTTCGAACCAACCCCAAATTCTCTGTTGACCAAGCCTATAGTTTTATGCTCCCAAAGCCTGTAGCTCCTTCCGCCTGATGTCGCGACATGTCCTGACTTGACAGCTGTTAAAAAGGAAGCTAAAAACTCACCTGTTTCTCATAGCATTTGCTGGGTCCCAGTGATTATTCATGTGTATGCTTATGAGTCCTGACACTGCTTACTACCACAAACCATATTTCACAAGTTGACCCTATGCATTTCACCTCCAACTATGCCCTTCCACCAGTGGCTTTGTTGCACTGAGTCGGTGACTTGTAGCAATGAGGGAAGTGCAGGCTTGTGGTAAACCGATCGTTGATATCAGCTATCAGGATCAGTGCTCGTGAGCTGTGCCTCTTGCAGACAATCAGCTGCTGGCAAAATGGGAAATATGCTGATCATGCAATCTCTCTCTCTCTCTCTCTCTCTCTCTCTCTCTCTCTCTCTCTCTCTCTCTCTCTCTCTCTCACGGTACCTTAAATGAAAGCCATATGCTCGAAGGGCCAATGCAAAAGCAAGCTGCCTCTTTTAAGATTTGGTAGGCTGCCTCTTTGAAAAAATTAACACACGAACCGGGATGCTTTTCCGTGAGCTGCCTTTGGTGGGATTGATTATTATAAGTAGAGAGCCACTTTCATGTATGTTGTGGAAGCTCTAGTTCTGTGCTTGTTCGCAGTGTCGACTTGTGGCGTTCCGCAGTAGTATCTCGTGTTGAGCTGCTGTTACGCAGCTCCTTTGGTGGCAGCTGGGGACGATTTGCTGTTTCCATTATTTCAGGTGATGTACATGTACTATTTCCTCGGCTATCGGATCGTGGCATCGGACTTGTACAACGAACGTCAAAAAGAGGTCATGGCCAAGAAGACGTACCTGCTGGCTTTAGACGGCGATGTGGACTTCCAGCCCGAGGCTGTGCATCTTCTGGTCGACATGATGAAGCGAAATGAAGACGTCGGGGCCGCTTGTGGCCGAATCCACCCGATTGGATCAGGTCCGGCACAAACATTGTCACTTTTTTAGGATTAGCTGCTAGCAAGGGCTGTAGCACCAAAAGCCGTGTCGATCCGACAGTGGTATAATTTCCCGAAGCATGGTTTCCCATTCAATTCACGTTATATTGTTGCTATATTTTTTATCTATGCATGGCTCATCACTGGTATGTCTTTGGTTCTAAACGTATCACGAGTTTATGCAGCCCTTGCACCCCGCCATTTTTTCCAAAAAGCCGTGGACAAAATGAGGAGTCGATGGGCATTTAATTATTTGCTGCTGCAAATATCGTAGTAAAATCTGTCTGGCTTACAGCTTGCTGTACTCGGCTTTGGCAAAATTCTTGGACGATCGCTTTCTAGCTTAAAGCCGGTGACCACACTTTCTGTCCTCTCTGTCTGCCTGCCAGTCTGTCTGTCTGTCTCTCTGTCTGTCTGCCTCTCGCTCTCGCTCTCTCTCTCTCTCTCTCTCTCTCTCTCTCTCTCTCTCTCTCTCTCTCTCTCTCTCACGCATGCCATGCTCTCGGCTGAACAGTCTGACCTTCAAATTGGAATGTTTTTCCCTGGCAGCCATGTTAACTGCCAATATGCTTTTCTTCAGCTGCATCCCTATAATTGGCCCTTGACTGCACATGACGCCCTGTGAGTGGCATTCTCTGCAGGACCTCCTTCCTCTGTGACAATAATTTGTGAGTGCCAAAAATAATAGGGGTTTTGATAAGGTGCTGAACGGCAGGTAATAGTCCCAATGAGGTATTGATTGTGTCGGATGACCACAGTTCCTGGAATCGAACCGCTCTCAATCGCTCCTTGCCGATTTTCCGGTCGCTCTAGGGTTCATAGTATGGTATCAGAAGTTTGAGTATGCAGTCAGCCACTGGCTGCAGAAGGCCACTGAGCACATTCTCGGCTGCGTGCTCTGCAGTCCGGGCTGCTTCAGCTTGTTCCGAGGGTCGGCACTTATGGACGACAACGTAATGCGCCGCTATGCCACACCGTCGACCGAGGCATCCAACTACCTGCAGTACGATCAGGGTGAGTGCTCGACCTCGGGCATTCTAGAAACCGTCCGTGCACTACTTGCAAGCAGATCTTGTTCTGATGCCTTTATCTGTTTGCAATTACTCTGATGCCCGTTCGTAGCAAATGAGTAGATACTGCTGAAGTGTAATCGACTTGTAGCTCTGAGCTCTCGAAGCATGAAATGCTTCTTTGCTGCGCTGGCTTCACATCACTTGTACGGCTGCATGCTGCCATAAAATCTGAATATGTGCAGAAAGGGAGAAACAGTCTTGGAGTGATAGAAGCACAGCTAGTGATTTCTTTTGACGACCAGTTGCTGCATATGCAGTGCACCAGTAATTGAAGCCCTGTGCTAATAATTCAGCATGCATTTAGTTTATATCCTTTGTTTGTAATGCTTTGAAACAAAAAATGAATCGATGAGTAAGAGGACACATTCTTGTGTACGGTCACATGTTATAGAACCTGTCCAAATTTGAGTATTTTCTTAGGAAAATCCAGTCGATAGTTGCAACACGATCTAAAGTTTTTGAAACCAGCGCCTTTTTTATTCCCATCCAAATGCTCCGTTGGATGGCAGTCACTACCTAATTAGTCACCAATACATGCCGGGCATCATTGCTCCATGTTTGGATATTAAAAACGCTGTGTTCAAACTTTGCAGGTGAGGACCGATGGCTGTGTACCCTGTTGCTACAGCAGGGCTATCGTGTGGAGTACAACGCTGCTGCAGATGCGCTGACCAATGCGCCAGAAGGTTTCAACGAGTTTTACAATCAGCGCCGACGATGGGGTCCGTCCACGATGGCAAACATTCTCGATCTGATTATGGACATTAAGCATGTCGTAAAGGTGAACAGGTGAGCTTCGTTTTCTGCGCCTCGCTAAGTCCTCGTGCTACTCGTCCATTTTCGTGTGCCTCGTTTTGCAGCTGCTCCGATACTCCAATCAAGCAGAAGTGAGGGGGCACTTTATCGCTCAGCCCCCCCCCCCCCGTTCACTTTAAACTGTCGTTATCATTAAAAGCACGCTGTGATTAAGCACTTGCTGAGCGCTAATTTGAGCTGAATTTTTTTTAATGTACTGCTTAGTATCATAGCATGCTCAGGGTTAGTAAAAGTATGCTGCTCTGAAGTGTCGTATCTGGCATTTCAGGTACATGTCGTTTGCATACATCTTCTACCAAGCAGTCATGTTTTTCGCCTCCATCCTCGGTCCGGGTACGATCTTCCTCATGATTACTGGTGCATTGGCATTGATTCTCAAAGACGGCGATGACTTGGCGTTCATACTAAATGCCATACCGATTGTGTCATACATCATCATTAGCTACGTTACGCCAGCAGATTTTCAAGTAAGCCTGGTGTATTGAGTTGCATTTGGAACGGTTAGATGTAGCTTTTCCATCGTCCTGTGGTAATAGTGCACTTTTATGGTGGCGCAAGCACACTGCTGCAGCCGCTGGCTTTTTAGCACGACTTTGCCGGTGAAATACTTACAGCTGCCTTTCTGTTTTTGTAGCTGAAGGTTGCCTCGTTGCTGTCAGCAGTGTACGCTCTGGTCATGGGCATTGTCATGGTGTCGGTGGTTATAGAGATCAATCAGAATATCTGCTCATCGTCTGCCATTTTCTTCTTTGTCGTCGCCGGAACCTTTCTGCTTGCGGCCTTGCTTCATCCACAGGTAGTTGCTCACGACGACTGTTAGTGCTTGCTCGTTACGAGTTTTCACTGCCTACTCCTGACGACATGACACAAGGTGCATTCAATTTTGGCTTTTGGTGGCCACACATAAAATAGAACTTGTGCCTCCAAATCTGCAGTCCCGGTGTGCATGTTTTGTGGCTGCTGATGCTGGCATCATCTATGGTGACTGAGCAAGTTAGCCGTCAGGCACAGGTGGCAGAAGTCCCACCAATCCATGCCGGTGTGACTTCGCCTACGTAGATCGTCAACTGAGTGTGTGGCTAATTAAAGAGATGAACCAATCAATGGTAGCCAGTAGGCTTTTCCTGTGAATCGCTTCTTGCCAAACGGAAGTCCTGCTTCAGATAACATTGCACGCATAGGCAGCATTGGAAGGTTTTTAATGCATGCACCCAGTCGCCCGATTAATACCAGCTTTGGGCATGTCTCATTGTCTCATGTGGCAGCTGTTGACTTACGTTTTTACGTCTAGCGCTTGTGTTGTCGACCTCCATATTTATGCTAAGCTCGTATTATCCTAGACTGTGAAAATCATTTCCACGATTCTTACGCAACGGCATCTACGCTCCTGCCGCTGACTGTGGCAGCGCATCCTTTCCAGTCACCCTGAGCTGCTACTTATGCTTCTTGCTTGCTCTTTGTTGCCTGAGATGAAGTCTTTTGGCTACCGAAGCCTACCGAAAGCTGGTCAGGCTTTGAGTTCGGCATAGAAAACTCTCCTACATAAAACCTGCACAGTCTTGGTGACTTTGTGGGGTTACGGACTTCGATACTTTAATATTAACTTTAATCCACCTGCATCCTACTACCTGCACTTGCATGGGTGGCAGTGTTATCATCTGCATGCTGGACACAGAAAACGTCTATGCTCTGCATGACTGTGGTATTGCTAAAGGAGTCTGGCATAATGTTTACGATTGCATTCGGTCGGGCATGCTGTTGTCTGTCAGTATGCCGTCGGCGATTGTCACTTCCTAACAATGTCTGCAATAACAATGCACGCATGCCGTCTGCGATCGAGCTTGCTTGGTCTAGCAGGCCCCGCAGGGTGCTCCCAACAGCAGCTTGCAGACCAGAATTGCACTTCTCTCTCGTGCCATGCACCCAAGCCTGTGCTCCTAACGGCAGCTCCTTTGTACTGTACATCTTGAATCCGTTCTGTACGCTCTTGCTTGCGCTGCTCTTGTGCATTTTCTGGCAGTCACCTCTCACCTGTGGCAGTCTTCATGCCGTGGTAGTTAGCACTGGATTTTTCGTTGCCTGCTGTGCTGTGCAAGTCTCGGTGCCAAACGTAGTAGCCACTAGCTTTTGCCTTGCCAAGCGATGTAAAAGTTCAAAGCACTGGGGTAGAAAGACTGTTGAATAAGCAGATAGAACACAGTAGCGAGTGAGCAATGGCTGACAACAAAGTACCAGGGTGGGCACCAAGAGAACAGATGTCATCGATGCCTAAGAAGGAAAAGTCGTGTACATTATTGCTGCTCACTGTGTTTAATATTGTTTGAGCTCTCTTGCTCTTCTTCTTAAGCACTGCTAATTAATGTTTTTTGTCTGGTACCTACCAGCTTTCATCATATGGCAGCCGGTTGCTTCTGCTTCTGTGCATGTGCATGTGCCGCCCTGGTTGGCCACATGTGTGAAGTTGCTACCCTTTAATGACCGAGGTCAAGGCGAATGCATTTCATTCCAGCCCGTCGGCATGCGTGAAGCACCTAGATAAAGTTGAAGTTCTCTAAGAGCACTATACAGATGAATTATATTCAGTGTGCATTTATGTATTTATTGTGTGTGTGTGTGTGTGTGTGTGTGTGTGTGTGTGTGTTGTGTGTGTGTGCCTGCACCTAAGGGCTATTTACAAGAGCCTTGCCGGCTAGGATGTGCTCTACTAGTGTTATTATACCTTGCCGTAGCTTCAAGACTTCGAGATTCTCTCTCTGACTTATAGGTTGCTGCACTAGCGTTCACTTGCCTTACTGTCCAACCTCTGTGCTCCTTGCATCATCTGTTCCTCGGCTTCCAGTCATCTCGCAGTTCCTTGCGCCAAAGTAAAATCTGGTCATGGCTACCAGCTTTTGTCACAACCTGCATCATTGACTCTGCATTACTTAAATGTCAGCTATAGATCCATCTGTTCTGCTCACCTTTCCCTCTTCGCTAGCGAACTTATCCTCTCGTGTTCCTGTGTCAAATGCATGGTTAGCTGTGCATGATTCTATGCTTGTTACCGACCAGGGGTCGTGATTAAATGTAGCCATGAGTTTCTTCTTCTACGTTTTTGCATGCCTGTGTTAGCATGATACTGGGCATGTCAGTAACCCTCGGCTATAGTATCACTAGAACGTCGCTCTACAGTGCACTTTCAGATGGCGCTAAGAGATTTGTTTCTCTTTGGGCGCTAGCACCAGCGACATTTTTTATTCTCATTGCTATTTCGTTGTAACAAGCAAGCTCCTCTTCCTGCCCCTCATCGTAGCTCCAGATTCTGCCTGGCTACAATGAGAATGCCGTTGCTTTGCTCCAGTCTGATATCTGGATTCTGCCATGCCATTCTACGATGCAGGAAATCGCCCATTGTTCACTGATGGGATGGCGATGCATTTCTGTGGTAGAGTTGGGTACTTGTCTAATGCTTCGCCTAAACGTGTAAAATTCTCCACTGGCGACTAGAAGTAGCTGCACATGACCGAAAGAGCAGTGCACTTTATTCTAGTGAGGCTTTATGCCGGGATATTTATTGATGGCATCACGCATTTGTGCTTGCTCTTACGACCCAGGTCGTGGGTTCGAGCTCTGCAGTGTGCGATCCTCTATGCCCACTGCTAGTGATGATGATAGCCTTTAAGGCTCTTCTGCTGCTATGCAAATGAGGTTGTTCAATCTGCCTTTTTAGTCTGGGTTATGTGCTTGCCAAGGTACTATGCACGAGCTCCAATGCCAGGCTTCAAATTTCATTAGTGTAAGCACTACCTCCAAGCAAATTGCTGCTCTAGGCACTATTCGCTTGAGTAAGTTAAGATCTAATGGGCGCAGTCTATTAGATTTCCATTTATTGGCCTAGCGGCATAATACCAGGACACAGAAATGTGTTGTCCACTTCAGGACGGCTGCTCGGACCTGTACTGCTTACTGGTCAGCGTTGCTTCCGGTTTTTTCCTCGCCCAGCCTGCTTGCCTTGTTTTCGCTGCAGGAGCTGATCGATGTCGTGTACGGTCTCGTATACTACTTGCTGATTCCTTGCATGTACTTGCTGCTCATCATATACTCGATGGTCAACCTAAACAATGTGTCGTGGGGCACACGGGAAGTGAAGTCGGTACGTGCTTAGCAACCGCGGCAACTTGCCACCTGCTGCGTCCTGCCGATGACAGTGGCCAGCAATTCAGGCTAACATTTCTGTCTGCTGCAAGTTAATTGCAGTATGTTCGGAAGCCTGTGCACCCTGCTTTAGTTTGGCAAGCAGGCTTGTATGCTGTTGTCAGAGCCTGCTGTGTGAGTGCCATTGCCTGCAGTCCTTCTGTCATTAATATTTCCTACTATAGTGAGCCACTTTTCGTTAGCGTGTACTTTTTCTTAAGGGCTAGTCACTGCGAATTCTGCTGCCGTTGGAGTAGCTGCCCTGTGACTTGCAACTCTTCGTTTGCACTCTGAATCGGGTAGCGGGGCGGCCGTGACGTGTTGATTTTTCCCCTCGCCCTTGTCATGCGCTTGTGCTGTCCCCTCATCCTTCTCATCCTCATCCTTTTTCATTAATGGGTTGCAGCAATTTACAGATACCTTACCTTTTCAGACCACAGCTGCTGCTCCCGAGGTGAAGCCGGTGCCACAGCGCAGGCAGAGCCTGTCCAACATTCTGACGTCCTTGATCACGCGACAGGAAGTCGATGCCAAAGAACAAGGTGCCACGTACAGCTGTGGCAACACGTGCCGCATCGTCTGCTGCCCAAGGCCACGCGAGCACGAAGAGGATCGCTGGTTCTTTGCTCTGAATCACAAGTAAGAAATCGTCTCGAAGATGCTGCTATTGCGGCATGGAGAACCCCCTCACCCGGCCTGCCCTCTGCCGCACCAAGGCATGCTATAAATCAGCGACTCGAGAGATTATGCGTATGCCCAATTCATCGGCACTGTTATCTATACTGTCATTCCTGTTCTCACCTGGCAGTTTGTAGTTTGTAGCCGGCAGCTAACTTTGCCCAGTGCAGGGGAACGACTCTCTAGCCGTGACACCCGATAAACTCGAGTCAAATGCAATCTGCTCTTCGTTATGCATTGTGCTACTTATGCTGTACAGTGGATGTCTATCCTAACCCAACCAGAGCTATCTCCGTGGCAGTTGACCTTTCGCAATCTGAATAGGAGCAAGTGATGGCTGCATTATTAAAGCTGAATGCTGTGAGCCGTGATAAGTCACCAATTGAGGTGGTTGCTTTTAACGACCTCAGCCCAAGGTCATGCGTTCGAATCCTGTGGTTGCCGATCCTTTATCGCCGCTGCAAGCAGTTGTGATAGCCGTAAAGGCTTTTCTGTCACTATATAAAAGAGGCTGTTGAATCAGTTAGTCTTTTTCTCTTTTTTGAATCTCGTGAGAAGCACTGCTAAGGCTAGATGATCTGTGGATCAGTGGGTAATTTTGTCAGTTGATGTCTTGTTCTTTGACTTCTCACTTCTTCTCTCTACCTGCTTCTGCTCCCTTTACTAAGTTAGAGAAAGAAACCAGGCACCATTTAAAAAATCGCATTCTTACTTTTGGCAAAGTTTAGGACGAATTAAGCCAGGTGGTTGCCCAACCGATTCAGTGATCACTACCTGTAAGATTTGTGCAACAACAAAAACAAATGTTTCCTTGTTTCAGACTTGACAAGGTGGTTGATAAGCTGAACCAGGTGACTACTACAATTTACATGAAATCCAGCAATAACGCCTTTCACGATGACGTTGAGGCTTCTGCCGAAAATGCGGAAACTGACAGCCACCCTTTGCTTAGCGAGTCTGAGCGTACAAGGAATGAAGTTGCCAGTAGTAGCCTGCCTCAGGCAGACGAAGAACACCATGTGGAAGCAGCGCCGAAAAGGATCGAGTGTGAGCTTGACTGGAAAGCTTTTCAAAATACTCATTGCCGTTTGTCGCTTCCATGTTACCCCTATTGCTAATTGCATGCTGGCCATCAAAATATTTTTTTTTTTATCTTTCGTGGTACCTTGTTAGCTATCAGACCATGGCTTCACTGTTTCTTGGCCAAGGCTCTATATCGTCGGTGATTGCTGTCAGCAGTGACTGCATCGGCAGTAGATTGGCCGATGCCTGATTTTTTGCAGTCACCCACTCTGCCGTGCTCGTGGACAGCATGCCGCGCGACGACCTAATCAATCCCCACTGGATTGAGGAATCCGAGATGCTGCAGGGATCGATCCAGCTACTCAACAAGGAGGAGACCGCGTTCTGGCAGCAGATTGTAGCTACCTATCTGAAACCACTCGACAACAACCCTGCTAAGCAGAAGAAGGTGTGCATGCTTGCGTACATGCATGCATGCATCAATACCTGTGTGTGTGTGTGATGCAGCATCGAGGTGAAGGATGGAAAAGCATTTTAGACTGAAGCTTGCGAAACCCTTGCCACAGCCCACAGCTGACGCTAAATTTCTGTAGCCAGCTGGGTTGTCATGGCTGATGCCGCAGTGGAAGCTGTAACTGCTGCTGTAACTCACATGCTCTCTACACATACACACAGATTGCGGAGCAGCTGGTCGAGCTGAGGAACAAGGTCACGTTCGGCTTCTTCCTTATGAATGCAATGTTTGTCGTCATCATTTACACCTTGCAAAAGCAGAAGGATGCCATTTACGTTGAGTGGCCGTGCCTCGCGAACGGCAAGACGCAGAAGGAGCGAATCGATCCAATCGGACTCATATTCCTGGCATTCTTCGTGTTCGTCATGATCGTCCAGGTCATCGGCATGATCTTTCATCGCCTGGGTACCTTCTTCCACATCATGGCTGCCACGACGCTCACCCTTTGCAAGGGCCTGACAGAAGGTGCGTGCGTGGGTTGATTGCCAAAAGGAAGGTTGAGTATGAGTGTGCCTCGAGCTGCGCCGGGTGCCATTGCATCATCAGTCACGTGAGCAGGCATTTGCGGGCACAAAGGACAGAATGCTCTGCATCGTTTAGAAGTCTCGGCTAGTGCAACTGCTGTGCAGTGCTTGCATTGTGCCTGCTAGATACCCCCATGCGCAATACAATTATATTTACTCAAATTCATAAGACTGTCCCAGCTGCAAGTTAAACACACACACACACACACACACACACACACTCGTCTCTCCCCCTTTCTGTCTCTGTCTCGCTGTCTCTCTCTCACTCAGTTGTTCTCCCTGGGAGTGGTGGGCTTTGCAAGATGTAGCAAGCAATAGTCTAACAAAAGTGGTAGTGGCCGGTGCTGTTAAAGTATTTGTGAAAGAAGGATGGGAATTTGTATTACACACTTGCTTTGCTTTGAATAGTATTTAGTTCCAAAAGGTGATACATGTTCGGTGAGCTTAAATAAACCAAGATGTCTATGACACAAGAATATCCAATGAAAACATGTTGGAAGGAGCCAACAATGTTGAATGTGATTCTAGGTACCCGCATCATGATTGAATCATTATAGCATGTTGTTCATAGCCCTACTTGTGTTTCACCTATTGTCCACCGGATGCAGTTGTAGCCGTTGCTCTTTGGGTCGTAGTTTTAGCAGTGGAGCACCTCATGCATTAAACATTACAGCTAGTTTTGAAGCTCCTGAATAGAGATTAAGTTCTCTTTAGTGCAATAGAAATTAAGTGTGTGTGTGTGTGTGTGTGTGTGTGTGTGTGTGTGTGTGTGTGTGTGTGTGTGTGTGTGTGTGTGTGTGTGCGTGCGTGTGTGTGTGTGTGTTATATACTTATATACATCTTAAAATACTGTCTGTATATATAGATATGAGGCTGGTGCAAACTTATCGGGTTTTTATCATTGAGTTTCGATTTCTCAATTTATTTCTTAATGACGTCACTGTAGACGGCAAGAGAAAGAAGGAGGACGAAGAGAACGCCCGAACCGTCCTCGAGCTAGCCAAGAGCATTGGTGGCAACACCAACAAGAACACGGGCGACAGCACGTCGACCAGCGAAGACGGCGAAGGTACTCCTTGCTTCAGCCAGCTGCAGCTCAGTGTCCGGCATGTTGTACATGGAGATTCAGTCCTCAGCGTTTAGCACCCCTGAGAGAGAAAGGGAGGGAGAGAGAGAGGGAGAGAGGGAGAGGGAGAGAGAGAGAGAGAGAGAGAGAGAGAGAGAGAGAGAGAGAGAGAGAGAGAGAGAAAGAGAGAGGGAGAGCAGCTTTCATCGTGCCTGGCTGCCATTGCCCTGCAGCTGTAGGCATCATTGTGCAGCCATTCGTAGCTCTGTATGTCGCAAGCTCTTCCCCAGCTGACCGCTATAGCACTATCGCTAGAGGCAGTGCACAAATGTGGCCGATGCCTGCACGGCCATAGCACTGGCAAGGACTCGCTTAAAACTCTCTGCCTTTGCTGCCACTCATGCCGCTGCTCGCATCGTTGCTGCCGCGGTCGGGATGCCAGCTGTCTGCAAGCTGCCGCACCAACATGTCTCTCTCTCTCACGCTCTTTTTGACGCACTAGGCGCAGAGCGGCAGCGGAAGCAGAAGTCTCAGCTGATGCGTCGCATCCTCGACAGCGCCGCCACCGAGCCCGTGGTCGTGTCGCTCGACAACGAGTTCAAGGAGAAGGTCGAGGCCATCGACAACGACCTGGACAAGGAGGACCTCGACCAGCACAGCAGCCTGCTCGCCAGCATGCCATCCGGCCGGCAGCGGACGACCGTGCACTATCTGCGCGAGCGGCGCACCATAGCCAGCGCCCGGCGCAGCAAGGCCTCGTCGCCGGGCCGCGTTCACTGGATGCGCAAGCAGCGAGCCGCCAACGGCAGCGGCTCGGC
The DNA here is from genome assembly GCA_009760855.2 of Cristatella mucedo. Classification (NCBI taxonomy): domain Eukaryota; kingdom Metazoa; phylum Bryozoa; class Phylactolaemata; family Cristatellidae; genus Cristatella; species Cristatella mucedo. The sequence continues at coordinate 211,844 of WPIO01000226.1, read as the reverse complement.
CGCCGACGCGGCCGTCGCCGGCGGTGGCGGCGGCGGTACCAGCGGCAGCGCCGGCAGCTTTCTGGTTCGCTGCGACAGCTTCAGCAGCGACTACAGCGACTCGAGCAGCGTGCAGCGGCATTCCATCGAGATGAGCATATCTCGCAAGGGCATGTCGCCTCTGACCGAGGAGGAACATTCGGATCATAACTCGCTCACGCAGCTCTAGCCGTCGTCTGCCCACTCGCTCGAGGCCATCGCGATTGAGAGGGAGGATGGAGAGAGAGAGGGAGAGAGAGAGGGAGAGAGAGAGAGAGAGAGCGAGCTGTGCACACAGCTGCAAATGCATCGCTGCTTGCTTACTCGGAGGAGGCGCGCAGCGCGCCTCGGCCTGCTGGCAGGCCGCTGCTGTTCACGCCTGTCGGCCGAACATCTGTGCAAAAGCTGACCTACTCGGCGCAGCAGCAGCAGCTCGTCCTCGCTTCTTCGTTCAGGGGCTTCGCCCCCTCATTCGTTCTCTCTCGTCTGCCGAATGGCAGCCCGTCGTGCTGACACGAGCTGCTGCTGCTGCTGCTGCTTCACTTTCGCCAGGTCCGCTTCCGTGTCGCCTGCGGGCAGCAGCAGTGCTCCGGTAAACAAGTAGTTGCTGCTGCTGCGGCAGCTCCTAGTCAACGGTGGCTGCAGCTGCAGCCGCCGCCGATGCGGCCGATGCTATTCGCGAGGCGGCAGCGGTGGCGCAGAGCATACTGCTTGCTCTGCATTGCTCTGTACGTGAGCCGATCGTGCACTTGCCTCTGCCTCGGCGACTCCAAACGTCTTTCCTGCTTGGGATTCTGCCGTCGTCGCGAGCAGTGCTGAATCGGCAGCACTGATTCGCAAGCAGCAGCTTCATTTACGACTGTATGCTTTTGGCCTATGCCCACAGCCTATCCCCCCGGCCACCTGCAGCCGCCTGCCCAGAGCTGAAGGATTGTGGTGCCGCTCTGCGGCTTGAGCAGCTGGAAACGAACTCTACCACCCTGTGCTTCAGCCAGCTTGATTCTAGGCCACTCAATGGCAGTTGAGCCGTCATCGGGCTTACTCGGTTGGCGAATATTCTTTCCTTGGTCCTCATGTAAAACACAGCACAGCCGTTTGCCAACGCAGTCGTCGCAGCCCGGTTGTGATCTTGCAAAAGCAACCAAAATCGAATAAAGCTTTCCTCGTGCAGGTGCTGGTCCCTTATCTGAGTTTATAGTTGTCTTGTCATGTGGAATGTAATCGCCGAGGCTTGGCTGTTCCGATCGGCTCTCTGATCGCCCCAGTGGACGTCCTTTGTGCCCATGTGAGCCTGCTTAGCTGAGCCTGATTCAGTGCAGGCTACCAGCCACAGATCCTGCTGCTCTGTGGAAGCGTTGGGAGCCTTCCTACCTGCTTTTGCTTGTTTGCCTAAGCAGAGTACTGACGAATGTCATGCTTGATTTTGCGAGCATGATATTCGTTTGCTTTGTTGTGCCTCTGTAAGCCTAATACCGGTTGATTCTCTTATGGCGAGCTTTGAAGTTCATATGCAGACATGAAGTCGTTCCCTTAGTGCATTATTCAAGCGATTATTGTGGTTATCTTGTGAGCAAAATACGAGTAATGAGTTAGACCAGCTGTTCTCAACCTGTGGGTCGCGACCCCATTAGGGGTCGAACGACCCTTTTATAGTAGTCGCCTAAGACCATCGAGAAATGCATTTCCACATTTTGCACGCAATAATTTTATGGTTGGTTGTCGCCACAACATGAGAAACTGTATTAATGGTTAGTGGCATTAGGAAGGCTGAGAACCAATGAGTTACACAATGTATAATGCATGGACCAACTTATATGTTATATACCTGTCTAAACATAGTTATGTTATGTAGCTGAACGTAGGCAGGTTTGATTGTGAAGCTGATGTGGTCGTCCAATGAAAGGTCACTGTGGAACACGACACCTAGGTTTCGTGCAGATTCAACAGGAGATATGCCAGCATATCGCCTGTTGAATGTGTTGGAATTTGCTGGACGACCACATCAGCTCCACAGTCAAGTCTGCCTACTTTCAGCTACATAACATTTCTAAAACCGGGGCTTGTTTAGACTAAGTTAGTCCATGTATTTGTGACATCCCACCCATCTCGACTTCAGTAACTCATAGCTTGCTGGTCTACCGAGCTTTGCAGTTACAGCTTTACCACTAAAACCTGCTGCGACTGCATACAGATTTTCGCTAGTGGATATAATAATAATAATAATACACTTGATAAAGCGCCCTCAGAGAATAATAGCATGGTTAGGGGTGACTTGTACAGGGTCAGCATCCGAGTGTGGTTGCGGCAGAGTGTAAGCCCCAACAAGCACACAAAGGTCGAACAATCACAGGGACCCAGTTAATGGTGTCTGTTGATGCAGCAGGTTCCGACGGTTTGAATGACAGATACAGCTGAGTATTATCAGCGTTAAAGGTATATCCTTTTCCATGGGCCTTTATCACTTTTTCCTGAGGTTGAGTATAAATGGAGAACAGTGGGGGACCCTTGAGTTACTTCGAAGGTGACCTGTCTCATGTGTGAGACCTGCACCCCACACGAAAAAGATTGCACACGATCAGACAAGTACGATTTAAATCACGCCAGTGCCTCGTCTGCCAGACTGATTGTTGTTCTTAATCGTTCAAGTAGGACATCGTGATCATTAGTGTCGAAGGCAGCTGATAGATCTAGTAGAGCTATGACAATGACATTACCGCCATCGTTGCCACAAAGAACGTCAATGCTAACACGGAAGAGAGTGGTTTCAGCGGAGTGCTGCCTCTTGAACCCCGATTGAATTGTTTCTGACATTTGATTCTTTTCAATACGTGCAACCAGCTGCTTATTGACGTTTTTCTAAGTATCTGTAATGTGTGCCCCACCTGCACAGGTGGCTGGGCAATTGACTCACTGCAGCGTCCGGCCTTTGATGTGAAGATGTGGCCCGCCACGGATGCACTCCCCGATCTGCGGTGAGTCAGCATGTACCCGTTAAGGGAATAAAGATGAGTCTCATTCACCGCTCACGTCCTTGCTGTGTCTCCGTAAGACCGGAAGAACAGTCGCTGCCGGAGCCATTGTTATACAAGAAGCCTCGTACTACTTTTGCTGCTCTGCAGCAACTTATGGACGGTGCGTGTATATCGCTATATTATATTATATTATATCGCTATATTATATGCGTGTTCGATCGCTGGCCTTTTTTCTCTCGAACACACCGAACGCCTGCAGAATCTCGCTACTCAACTTACGACCGAGAGCTTCTCGCCATTTATTCGGCGATCCGAATTTTCCACTACTACTTCGTCAAAGGCCGCGCTTACACGATCGCTTCATCATACAATCGCTTCACGCGTGGACAGCAGCACCATTTCGCTTTCATCTCACGTGTTCACTAGCGAAATCCGTTACTTAAAGGGTGCAGAGAATTGTGTCTCGATGAAGCTTTCGCTAGCGGGAGTCATTTGTAAACGGACGACCTTCGTATTGATTACTTCGACCTCGACGCCACTAAGGATTCGGAAATCCTCACTTCGCCACCTACTTTGCTATAAAACAGATAAATAAATCCTAGCTGATTAAACAGCCTCTTTTTGTATAGCGACAGCAGAGCCTTTACGGCTAGCACCACTGCTTGCACTGGCGATAAAGAATCGCCACCACAGGAATCGAACTCACGACCTCGGGGCCGAGATCGTGAAAGCAACCGCCTTACCTGGTGTGCCATCACGGCTCACCTTCGCTACACTTTCAACCGGTCTCTATTCCGTTGTCAGCGGGAACCGTTTTGTGGTACCGCTCTACTGGCCATGATTACTGGTCCGTACCGTGCCGGCAGCCTTCCGTCGACGAATCTTCGATAAACTGCACCGACTCGAACAACCCCAAATACGCCTGACACTAGGCCTGATCTCCTTATTGGTTCGTATTGCCTAATATAAATCAGATGTTAGCATTTGGGTCCAAACCAGCATTAGGAAAAGCACGACGTCGACCACTCATCGGCCATGCTAGTGTATGAGGAGACAATTGAGTTTGCCGGGCGGTATCTTCAGCGCTGCCGAGACACCTGACGAGAGCACAGACGTCAACGTTTTCATCACGACGCTAATCGAGCACATGCAGCGTCTCCGTGCCGTACTGCCGCCTCGAGATTCGGCTCGTTCATCTTACTTCACCGACGATCGGCAGCATTTGGCCGAGGTTGTTTGTGCACCACGAAGCTTGGCGTATGCCACTTCAGCCGCCCTACGACGGCAAATGCGGGCTTAAGTAGGCGGAAAAACCACACCTTTCCGTAGACGTACGGGCCGACGAGCTGCTATTTCGATAAACATGCTGAAACCCGTATACATGGAGGACAGCCCAGATGAACAGACAACGAAGGCACATCCAGAATTGCACGAATCTCCGTCGGCAGCGCCTGCGCCAATGGCATCACCTGCATTTACTTCCCGTTTTCCCTCGGCATATACACCAATCGGCAGAAATCACGTTCGTCGCGGTCACTCAATCCTACACTTTCAGCTCTCAGCGTCCGAAACGCGGTTCAGTCGTCGCATACGGTTTTCTTTAGGAAAACTTCGTTTAACGTATTCGCTTCGGTTCACACCATGCGACTGGGGGGCCTTTCGTTATATATTCGTTGCAAGACAAGTTCTGTAATATGAAACGCTTCCAACTTTACTACTTATCCTAACTTTTCACATACGAAATGCTGGTAACTTATGTGACCCATGCAGCTCAAAAAAGCCGGTAAAACCTCGCTGAAGCATTGAGCTTGTGCTTTTGGATCTCTCGCTCCTTGCGAAATGTAACCATTGGCTGCTTGCGTTATTGCACTTAAAGACGCTCTAGACATGTTCTCTTAGATGAAGACCTGGCTAAAATCTAAAAACTATTTCGCGCTATCACTCTTGCTCTTCCAGCAGATTACTCCTTCTGCCTAGCTCAAACGTCACTGAAACCATTTTCAAGGCATAGCGGATGTCGCGCCCAAGCTAATCGAATTCAAGCCGAGGCTTTGGTTATTTTGATTTGAAATTTCGATTTTGATTTGAACGCCAGGATTAGAGCGCTGGGATGGCACGGGAGTCTGTCACGGGTTATGACCGATTACCGTTATGTCACGGGTTATACCGACCGGGTGTCGGACTCGACTGCCACCTAAGAGGACATCAGTGGGGTAGCCGGTACCAACCTGGCCACCCCTCTAGCTTTGCCTTTTTGAGTTCAAGCCTTTCTTGGCTGTTGCTAAATTAAACTCTAGAATCAATAGTTCCATCACCTGCATAGTGCCGAAGGACCCAGTTGTGATGAAAATCTCTAAACGCGATGAAATAAAACTAATAGTTATTCACCTCAGAAAAAACAATCACTGTGTGGTAAGTGCTATTTTCCAGTTGCGTACGCCTCGGCAATATAAGAAAATGCCATTATTGCCAAGATATTTTGCTTTTGTGACAGGGGCGTTACTAACCGTAAAAATAATCATTTTCAATGAGAAAATTGATACGCTGGCAATGTGAGGTTCGCAAGTAGTGAGAGTTAGCAGCAAAAAATAAAATCGTTATTTATTTAGTTTGTGTGAACTCATAATAATATTAACAAAACACTTGATAAAGCACCCTCAGAAAAATAAATCTCTTTCCAGGCGCTTTACATTTGCTGAAATGAAGACGCAATTGAATGGTGTGTATTATCATGCTTGATAAACAGTATTACATGGTTACAGGTGGCATGCACAGAGTCGGCATGCAAGTGCGGTTAGTGGCAGCATGCACAGTGTCAGCATGCATTAACACATACAGGATGAATCACTGGCACCTACTAAATGCTGTCCTAAATAGGTGCGTTTTTAAGTTTTTTTTAAATGTGGTCAAGTGGGGGGGATTTTAGCGATGCAAGTCGGGAGCGAGTTCCTGGCTTTTGGAGCATACAAACTATACGCACGGTTTCCCAAGGATTTGACGTTTGTACGAGGTATAGGTAAACAGTTAGATTCCAAAAAGCGGGTGGTACAATGTTTAGCCTGGTGGGACAGTAGATCTGATTGATAAGCTGGAGTCAAAGAATAGAGGGACCTAAATTGAGCGACAAAACCTTGATATAGATCCGTTGCTTGACTGGTAGCCAGTGTAGGTCGGCTGGAAGTGGTGTTATGTGGCAACTGCGACGCTCATGACAGACAAGCCTAGCTGCAGAGTTTTGCACCAGCTGTAAGCGCCTGATTGCACATGCCAGTAGGCATGCAAGCAAGTTGAACAAGTAAAGACGGAATGTCATAAACGCATGGACTAACTTGGATGTGGTATTCTTATCTAAACTAGCCCGATATTTAGCAGTGTTATTTAGCTGAAAGTAGGCAGACTTGACTGTGGAGCAGACATGGTCGTCTAACGAAAGGTCACTTTGGAACATGACACCTAGGTTTAATGCAGATGCAAGAGGTGATATGCTGGCATAGCCAATTTTGAGCGTTAAGCGTTTCCAATTTCTGAATCGCATTTGGTTTGCCCATAGCTAGTAAGTTACTTTTATCATCATTTAGTTTTAAAGAATCTTCTGCCATCCATGTGCGGATGTCATCAATAAATGCAGCGAGGGAGTTGACAGCATTCGAGGTGCTCGAAGGTTTGCAGGGATCAAAGTAAAGGTACAACTAAGTGTGATCGGCATAAAAGTGAAAGCCTAGATTGTGCCTGGCAATCAAATCGGCAATAGGCAGAGTAGAAACCATGAAAAGAAGTTTACCTAGCACGGAGCCCTGAGGTGCCGGCATTTCAGAGGTGCCTTAGATGATCTTCATCCATTCACGTCAGTACTCAGGACTCTTTCACTGAGATAAGACGTGAACTATTGCGGAACACTGCTAGTGATGCCTAGGCGAGATGAGAGGCACTCAAAAAGAACTTGGTGATCGATAGTTTCCAAAACCTACCGAAGTATCGAGCAAAACAAGCAGAGACACTCTGCTCATGTCTGAATTCCTAGTTGGGTCGTTGTACACCCTAAGCAATACCGATTCTGTCGAGTGATTAGTTCTAAAGCCGCACTGGAACTTACTAGCAAATCTTGAAGTTTCAATATATTGAGTTCAGCTGGTCTGTCAGGACTCGTTCCAGTGTCTTTGTCAGGAATGGTAGACAGAAGAATGGGCGGTAGTTGCTCAAGTTCTCTTGGTATATGGTCGCTTTTTTGAGAAGTGGCCTGACTATTATCAGGTAAGGAGCTAATCCGGGAGTGGTTGAGGAGTCGGTTGATTGTCGAGCTCAGCATTTGTGGATTGTGCATTTGTGAGTCAACAATGTTTTCATAGAAGCTAGGCCTTTGCTAAGATTGATTGGTACGACCTAGAGTGGTCCTCGTATGCGTTTCGATGGACCGTCAGTCCTGATCTCGTGCACGCTTTTTCAAGCATGTGCTTAGTTGACCTAGCTAGTTTAATGTATGCGGTAAACCATAGGCCGTCTGGGCGAGGGCGAACAGTGCGCTTAGTCAGAGGTGCACACTCGTCCAGCGTGTCGGCTAGTGTCATGTTGCAGCTATCTACCAATGATGACCAGAGACTGAGCATAAGAGTCGAGGCAGATATTTTCGTACGGACAGTATTGACGGCAAGGGTCTTGACGTTTCGAGATTCCCAGGTGATTTTCGAGGAGTAGGAGGAGGCGATCACACATTGTACACGGAATGAGATCTGTATGTGTTCATGTGAGCTGGGTTTAGCAATAATTGGCGATGACAAAGTGCAGTTGTATGAGAAAATTTGGTTGAGTGTGTAACCCTTGAGACAATGAGTCAGTCAGTGCACGAAATTCAGTGCTGTAGGCGTCAGATTAATTATCAAAGTGTATGTTGACATCACCCATAACGAGGAAGGATTGATTTTTGGCACACCGAGTCGACGTGAGATCGGAGGAATCTGAGATAAAGGAGAATCGTGTATATGTTGGGCGATAGACTACTGCCATCATCGGTAGCTTGTTTTGTGGTGAAATCAAGACAATCGATTCGAAAGACTGCTCCGAGGGTACTGCGAATGGCTTGAAGTTGAATTTTGAGCGAACGATAACAGCAACTCCACCTCCAGTTTTGATTGATCTACGGGTGTAAAAGAATGAGAATCCAGCCAGGGTAGCGTCTTTAACTGTCGACTACTTACCGTTTTAGCAAATTTCCGGCTAGGAAGAACAGGTCGACATCAGTTTCAGATATAAGGTCGCTTATTGCCAGAGGTTCATGGCACATTGAGCGAGGATTCCAATGGTAAGCGTTAAGTCGGGCCGACGGAGTTATAACAAATCTGATGACCATTCCGTTAGAGAAATCCAGAGTGACGCTTGTGGCGAACCTTGCTGAGCGTTTCGAGACAATGCTAGGAATACGAAACGAGCGGTTACACGGCTCGCAGTTCCCACCAAACGAGCGGCGTCTAAGCTGGCGGCTCTGGCCACCGCAGACGCTTCGGGTGCTTTCCTTTTGTTAACGCATAATTCACGAATGCTAGCAACAGCAGTAACATCTAGGAATGCATTTGTTCTACGATGACGAAGCGCTAATAGCTGCTCACGATCATAACTAACCTGCAGGTTAGTAGCCGCCGGCGTATTTGAAAGGCAGCCGCCGGCGCGGGAGACACAGTAGCCCGAAGCAATAATCGTTTAGATGTTCATAGATAATTTCCTTTGCGTTACGGTCAATATGAGAACAGCTTTAAATGAGCCTTAGCTGTGTCGTTTCTGTATGCGATGTTCGCAAGAACTTTGATTTGCGAAAGAATTCTGCCGCGAACAACGAGCGCATATCAGAGCGCTCTATTTTGGGAGAGGGAGAATGTCGAGACAAGAATTATCACTCAAGCTTGGTTCTGAAATGAGTTGACGTCCAACATTTGTGGCTCTAATGAAAATTGCTTTCTCGAAAAGCCCACCAAACTGAATCTCTCACCGTTTTTTTCATTCCGATATCCTTGATAACGACGTTCACAGAGTCCAGTATATCTCGGTGAGAGTGGCAGCCTCAGTCCACTAGCCTAGCTTGAGTGGTCTCCTTGAGGTTTTTAGAGTAAGCAGTACAGATTCGAACCTCGAGGCACGCCATCTGAGCCCTATGTAATCAGCGTTCTTTGTCTGTGCCTGAATCAGTTGTTTATAGTTTTTACCGATGCGATTCATCACGAACGTATGCAGCGCTGAAACGAAATTGTTCTTTTGCCTTGTTGCTTTTTTCTTTTCAGCGAATGATCGGTGAATGATTTGTACTCCACAATCTTCTTTTTTTGCGGTACAATGAAAATGAATGCGAAGTGCCTCGAAAGAGAGTGAGCTATCCAAGGGCGCTATACAATGTATTATTGTTGATATTATTAACATCAATTTTCTGTTTTGCCTCTAAATGCTGTGGAAAGACAAATAGCGCAGAGTACAGAGCCGCGACAGAGACGAACTCAAAGATGGAGCATAATTTCGCGTGAGTTTCCAGCAGCATATTCTAAAGGTCAACCAGCGGCCTCTGGTTGATGCTGTTCCTTCTCACAGAATACTCAATTTCCTGCGGCTAATCCCTTTCTAGATAGTGCTCCATAGTGTCCCGGACATTCCGTAGGCTTACCAAACAAGAAAACATCGTGAAATCAAAGATGAAACAAATCAACAATGAAACCATTATAAAGTTTCTGCATTATTTCCAATCCGTCGTCACTTTTTTGCAAGGTACTCAGCAAATTCTTGACAGCGGCGTATTCCTTTTTGACGTGGAGAGAGAGAGAGGAAGAGAAAGAGAGAGAGAGAGAGAAGAGAGCACTGTGAATAGATATGAAGAGATTGGTGCTTTTTCTTTACTTTGAAGCAGCGTGGCTTTTGAGGCTCATGGATGAACTGCCTATAAACAGGCGCCATTACTCTCTGTTAAAGCTGTAGGGCTTAGGGTTTCATCTAGTTTTAGGGTGTCCTACAGCCTCGAATACATGGCCACATAGTTACCGAAGCATGCACTCTTTTGCGGAATAATAATAACAATAATACTAGTAATGCACTCGATAAAGCGCTCTCTGATAACTCAATCTCTTTCTAGGCACTTTAAATGAATGAATAATTTGGTAAAACATGCTGACGCTTTCTTTAATCTGTCACTTTCAAGCATTCATCCAACACGTACCACTTCATGAGCGTAACTCTCAAAAGCTAAGCACTAGACTAATTTAAGATTAGTATCTACGATGAGATCTTTAAGGTCTATCTGGTTGAAGAAATATGGCCTTCTCTCCTTTGGGAAGTTTATGGAGCTGGTATCTGGATCTGCAGAAGTAATTTTTCTCGCTGCCTGACTTGACGCTTTCTTCTGAAGATGCCTGATCATTTTACGGAGGGGTTATAATTTAGAGGTTAGGGTTAGAGCGAGAAGCTCATCCTAGTGTTAAGACTAGAACGATAGATATCTATAGAGTGTCTAGATAAACGATAACAGGCTGGCTATTGCCGGTCGTCGTTTGGTAGAGTCCACCATGGGAAAGCAGCACTTGCTTAAGTAGTCAATCGATAATTGATATATTCTTGGGATGAAAGACTTCATAGGTCGCTATTATATTCTATTCAAGCCCGTAAAAGCACACCAAAATTACTTGAATTAAAAAATGACTTGCCATAGCTTACATTATAGTGTGCTTGATAACGTGCTTAATAGCTTGATTCCAGGCAGAAAGTATGGCTGAAAGGTCTTGCCTATGCAAACAGATGCTTTCATGGACTACTTCTTCACTCCTTCTTCAAAAATCATCATCCACTAAGTCGAACGCATATGTTAAAAATAGGTTATCTCTTAATACTGTGTAAATCAAATGTGGCTATTTACTATTCTTTTAATCTGCAATAACACAAACTAAAATGCTCGTTTCATAAACATGGTCTGTAGAAATTCTATGAATACTACTCTACAGTATGATGTCAATCAAACCCTTACTGATTCGGATAGGTGCACAACACAGCTATATGTGCGAACTGGCCAGCTGCACCAAATTTTAAATCAAAACAGGAGAATTTTTAAAAGCATGATTCTTGCGATCACGGAATCAAAGTTTTTGTAATTCCACAGCTTTTTCTATTTGTGTAAGCTTAAAGGATTTGGCAAACGCACTGCATACTTAAGGAAAAGAGAAATTCTAATGTGCTGCCTAGTTGTTAGTGATGTCTTTTAGGAAAGCAACTGCTGCTGGCTACTAAATAAAAGCAGGCCACATGTTGCTCAATCGAACCAAGCTAATACCTTGTATGAAGCTTCCATTCTAACATTGCTGTCAGAAACACTAGAGTGACAGGAGCTCAGAAAGTTGCAGCAATTGATTACATTAGTAGTCAGATCTGGCAAGCAATAAACAATCAAGATTTAATAATAATAATATAATATTAATGCACTTGATAAAGCGCCCTCAGAGAACTTAATCTCTTTCTAGGCGTTTTACATTTGCTGCAAAGAGAAAAGCAATTAAATGGTAAGTAAAAATCATGCTTGAAAAACAAACACAATGAATAATATGATTAGGGGTGACATGCACCGGGTCAGCATGCAAATGTGGTTAGCGGCAGCATGCACAGTGTCAGCACGCATAAGCACACGAAGGACGAATCACCGGGACCCACTAAATGCTGTCCTAAATAGGTGTGTTAGAGCCACTTAGTGTACGCTTCGGGTTATATCTAACGTCTACCTAAAACAAAATGCTGTTCGCGTTAGGACCTCTCAGCTAAATCTTTTAGCAGCATTTGAAATTACTTGTGCACCCGATCTTTTTCGACCACACGATCTAGACTCAAATAGGTAGCACCTGGCGCTGGGCCTGGACAGCTGGTTACGTGCTCTGGTTGCAGCGAGAGATCTACGAGTGTAATTTAAATGGCTCCTGCTCACTCGGCGAGTTCTTAAAGCGTAAGGTGCTTCTAGTTTTGGTCTTTGACCTTGGTCTTCTTTTCTGTATGATTGCTCGCTTCATCTCTTCTATCTCGGGAGAATTTCGTAGCTTTCACTTGCTGGCCGATGACGCTCAGCAATACCTAGACATTGACAATTGCAAGCTCGCTTTGAATGCAATTCAGTTACTACCGCTGCAGCCTGTATCAACAGCCCCCATCCTTGCTTAGCCAGAATCTACCTAAAACTGTAGACGGCAGAATCTGCGTGATATTTGTGGCAAGGACTAGTTTTGATCAACAGCTGGAAGACCACAATCTCAAGATTGGCTTATATCACAATGATACAGCATCATCTGTCCAGAGTGAGGGCGTTCTGCTCCACAGCGATTCCTTATTTCACGAGGACAATGTCAAACGGGTTTACTTTCAGCTAAATAACGTTGCAAAAAATGGGACCTGCTTAAACAGGCATAGGAAATCCAGACTACTTATTCCGTTTGCGGGATCGCGACTATAAATCAGTTGTGTCTTTCATTGACAGCCGACTGGAATTCATCCGTTCTTCTAGTTTGCCATTGATAGCATTACAAATTTGTTATAGGCTTCACTCTTACCTGCACGCTGCCTCACTCACATTTGCCAGCTCCCAGTCCGACCTCCTCGTTCATTTGATGCATCATCTCACCCAGTGCTCGTCGGTTTTCGGTCGAAGCACTGCCTTGATATCCTTTGGAGATCCTGCCGCAAGTTCGGATGAACTGAAAGTCTGAACTTAGTTACGGATTCCAATAAAATATGCATTAAATTTTATTATTAAAGCCACACCTACAGACTCATAATTTTTTCCCAACTTTTTTCATCAACGAGAAAAGTTAACAGGTGTTTTAATGGAAAGTGTCCTCAAGTTTGCCTGATCAAACAGCATCAATTATAAAGTGGCAGAAAAGCCTTAAAGATTACTTACTATCCTGTTTGCATTTGGCGATAGAGAACTGCCTGCTTCAGGACTAAAACCTGGGTCTAAGGAGCAAGCACCCAACCTCCGAGCTAAGTCTGCTACTGTACGTGATTTGGCGTTAATTACCATCCAGGCTCCTGCTTAACAGTAGTTTGGATTGTCGTCTTGTGTATTTTTACATGCATTTTTAAGCTTAATCTGTGGCAATTAACTGTTGGTTTTTACCTTACTCGCAATGAGTTTTCAGGCGCCTAGACGGAGCTGTAAAGGGGTGGAGTTTTAGGCGTTTTTTCCACATGTACATGTACCTATTGCGTGATTGACTTTTTCTTCATCGTCACTATCCCTCGTGCCCGTCATTTATTTTTGTCACAAAGTCCTGACAGAAAATGACTGACATAAAATTTGCAAGATGGATGATACAGGCGTCTACTTTTCTGACCAGTCGTGTTCAATGATGTGGCACCAGCCGAGGGATTGCTACAACGGCACTGAAACAAATGACATATATCAAATCAGCAGCCTTGTCTTTTTCCTTGCCTCTTTCGGCTTGCCTAAAATGACAGATCCAAGTTTATGGTCATGCAGAAGTATGCTGGGTTAAATATTAAGACCGAGCTGCATTTTGAATTCATCACTGCTTGCTGGCCTACCTGCACGTGCAATCAGGCGCTTACAGCTGGTGCAAAACACCTCAGCTAGGCTTGTCTGCTGTGAGCGTCGCAGTTGCCACGTCACAGCACTTCTCGTTGACCTGCACTGGCTAACATTCAAGAAACACATCAACTTCTAGGTTTTATCTCTCACTTGTAGGTCACTTTATTCTTTGGCTCCAGCTTATCTCTCGGATCTACTCCCCCACTCGGCCAAGCATCGTGCCTCACGCTTTCCGGAATTCAAAATTTTATCAATACCTCGTACAAACCTCAAATCCTTTGGAGGCCGTGCATTTAGCTCGTATGCTCCCAAAGCCTGGAACTCCCTCCCGACCTGCGTCAGAACATCCCCTGACTTGACCACATTTAAAAAGAACTTAAAACGCACCTATTTAGCGCCGCATTAAGTGGGTCCCAGTGGATCGTCCTTGATGTACTTATGCGTGCTGACACTGTGCATGCTGCCACTTGACACATTTGCATGCTGACCCTGTGCATGTCACCCCTAACCAGGTTATTCATGTTGCTTATCAAGCATGATATTACTCTATATTCAAGCGCGTTTCTCTTCGGAGAGAATATAAAGTGCCGAGAAAGAGATTGAGATCTCTGCGGGCGCTTTATCGAGTGCATTATTATTATTATCATTATTATCAGGTTGATAATGGACCCCGTAGTCTCAAGTGAAACTACAAAGGAAAGCTTGGGTGAGGTCTTGTAATCGATTGCATTGTCAACCACTACCGATAACTGCTGGCAGGCTTTTTTCCACAAAATCTGAGTGCTGTGAGAACTGGCTGTCTGCACAACCCAATTATAAATTGAAACAGCTTTCGAAACCACTTTCTGGTGAAATGCGAGCTGCTGAATGGGCTCTGACTGGTCGAGCACTGACCAGATGTTGGCATTGCCCACAGTCAGCACTGTTTATACACAGCACCAGTTCAAGTGAGACGGCTAGAGCCGCCAATCTACCGGGAAAACGTCTTTTCTAGAGTTCCGGTGCCTCTAGATGGCTGCCATTGCTTTATCGATAGAAACGCCACCACGACTACAAAAGGTGACATGCAGGAGATCACCGGATGACATACCTCGTTTACTGTTCCTGCTCCCTCGTACGTGCAGGGCAATGTCGAATTTGCCAAGTGACGTAACTTACAAAGCATTGACTTGGAAAAGTTTTTGAAATCTGTGAAGCAGGCCTCCTTGATCTGCATTCAGAGTCGACCGGCAGCCTCGATACCCTCACTGATGCGATGAACATAACACTCAGGAGTGCTCTTGACAAGCATGCTCCCGTTCACTCTATCCGTGTTCAAAGTCGTCGAGATTGCTTTCAATTTAGAAAAAAAACTCCTTAACATGCGCCGTGATAAGCTCAGGCTGGAACGTCGTTTCAAGAAATCGGGGTCTGAGGAAGACCTAGTCAATTTTAAAGACTTCCTTCGAGTTTACACCCGAAAGCTTAAAAAAGCCAGGGCTTCTTTTTTCATTAGAAAACTGAATTCCTGCCAGTCGGACACTAAACAGATTTGTAAGACAGTAAACCGTTTACTGGCCAATGCTGCCAGGTCTGACTCCCCAGATATTAAGGGCTCAGCCGAAAGGTTTTCAGCCTTCGTTACTGAAGAAATTGTGCACATTCGTGCGTCCATTAAGCCCCCTCCGACCGAAGCAATCGCCGTTCCTCAACCTGTGACCTTTCTTAAAAGGTTCTCTGATGTTTCTGCCTGTGATGTGGCTGCCTTAATAAGGTCTAGTAAAAAAGACCTCGTCTCCTGAAGACCCTATACCTTCATCTCTGTGGTCTTCACTTGCGGACCATCTTAGCCCTGCCATAACCAAGATTTTTAATGCTTCTTTGGGAAAAGGGGTCGTCGCCAAGTCCTTCAAATCGGCAATCGTTAGACATATTCTTAAAAAGCCTGGATTAGACACAGAGGTCCTAGCAAACTATCGTCCAGTTTCCCTTCTTCCGTTCGTATCGAAGATTCTTGAGAAAATTGTTGCTAAGCAGCTAGTCGAACCTATTGAAAATAATGGAATGTCAGAAACATTTCAATCAGGGTTCAAGAGGCACCACTCCACTAAAACTACTCTCCTCCGTGCTAACAATGACAGTCTACATGGCAACGACGACGGGAATGTCACTGCCTTAGCTCTGCTAGATCTGTCTGCTGCCTTTGACACCATGGATCACGAATTTCTGCTGAACGATTGAGAACAACGATCGGTCTGGCAGACGAAGCACTGGCGTGGTTTAAATCATACTTGTCTGATCGTGTTCAATCCGTGTTGTGTGGGGGTCAGGTCTCAGACATGAGAAGGGTCACCTGTGGAGTCCCTCAAGGGTCTGTACTCGGTCCCTTGCTGTTCTCCATTTATACACAACCTCTGGGAAAAGTGATTAAGGCCCATGGAATAGTATATCACTTCTATGCTGACGATACTCAGCTGTATTTGTTATTTAAACCGTCGGAATCTGCTGCAGCAACTGAGAAACTGAATGCTTGCCTTGCCGATATTCGATCCTGGATGTCGGAAAACTTCCTGAAATTAAATGATGATAAAACCGAACTGCTTCTCATAGGACACCCTAAGCGTGTGGCTGGATTAAAAGGCTTTGCTGTTCTAATAGGTGATGCTATTGTGCGACCTTTACCACGTGCTCGTAATCTAGGTGTCGTGTTCGACAGCTGCCTCAATTTCAAAAGCTTCATTCAGAAGACTGCCTCCACAGCTAGCCATCACATCCGATCCCTATCCAAGATTAGAAGCTGTCTCCCACAGTGACTTGTAAAAAATTTAACTAGCTCTTTAGTTCTGTCTCGGCTTGAATATTGTAATCCCCTTTTGGCTGGGCTACCAAACAAAGCTATTATGCCACTTTAGCGGACTATGAATATGGCTGCAAGGCTGGCCTTCAAGTCCCAGCGGTTTGAGCACGGGTCACCTTTGCTGGAAGAGTTAGGATGGTTGCCGGTTCAGCAAAGGATACAGAGCAAAGTTCTTATGCTGACCCACAAGGCCCGCCACGGCTTGGCTCCTTCATACCTAGCTGAACTGCTACATCAGTTTCAGCCTGTTCGCGCCCTCAGGTCCTGTGTGGACAATAAATTAGCTGTCCCATTAATTCGCTTAAAGACAGTTGGCGACAGAAGCTTTAGCTCTGCAGGTTCTAGACTGTGGAACTCGCTTCCACAATTCTTACGCAACGACATCTACTCTCCAACTGCCGACTAAGGCACATCTTTTTCAGCGGTCCTGAACTGCTACTTCGATGCTACTCACTACCTCAACTGCTCTCCTAACTCGGCTATGCTTCCCACTTTCTCTTTGTTGCGTGAGACGAAGTCTGTTGGCTACTGAATGCGTACCGAAAGCCGCTTAGGCTGTGAGTGCGCTATACAAAACTCTCCTGCGTAACACCCACATGGTCTTTATGACTTTGTGGAGTTACTGACGGAGATACATTACATCACATACCTGGTAGAAAATGCAGATTGAAGGTCACCTGTTCTACACTTTCTACGATGACTTGGGACGTACAAAGAAGGTTTTCGCAGGTTGAAGCAGCAGGGCACATGCAACGACCTTTCACCTCGAGCCTCCAAAAACTGTAGTCGCTGTGATGCAGGAAGCTCTCTTCCGCATCTGCCGGTGCGGATAGTTAGCAAACGCATGAGACAGGCGCCGTCCGACTCATCCTGCCGGTGAACCGCTCTATTGGACCGGGTTGCCTCTTTCGCCGGCACGACCGGGTTAAAATTGAGGCATCAGTAACGATGAAATAAATAAATGAAATAAATACTAGCTGATTTAATTGCCACTTTTTATAGCGACAGAAGAGCCGTCACGGCTATTACCACCGCTTGCAGTAGTGATTAAGGATCGCCTATTGCAGGATTCAAACCCACGACCTCGGGGCCGAGGTCGTGAAAAGCAACCGCCTTACCTAGTGAGCCATTACGGCTCAAGTCACCGTCAGTGAGTAGCTTCCGCTGGCTTGGGGAAGGAATGTGCAAACTTTAGGGCGCTCTCTTGCGGGGGGGGGATGGGTACTCGTGGCGGCGAATAGGCACGAGTGAACGCTTCTAGGCTCAAGTGAATGCGTTTTGATGACACTCGCTAGGTGTCCCAGCTTTTGCTACCCACCAGTTCCTGACTCGTATTCGATCGCCATTGACTCATTTATTACTTGAATGGCGAGATAACCTCAGCTGCTTCTGGCTCTTGGCAAAGTGTCAGTTTGGCTTCAACCCTCCCCCTTCGACAGGTAGCATTGTAGATCGCTGACTAACCTTAAAAAGTTCTAGTGCTTAGACCGGTAAGCTAGCTACGTCATTTTCTCTGATGTTTTGTGTTTACTGGCTCCGAGATAATACATTCTCATTCTCGCTCATGTTTAAAAGTTATGTGCTGACGGTGTTATTATAAGACATTAGTAGTAAATGCCTCGAACCACTACCGCAGAGCCCTAAAATGCCATTTATTGTACGTTATGAATTAAAAAATCGAAGTCGATCGAGATCTAAGCAGTAGGATCGTCATTGTTATTGCTTACTCTTCGTATATCTTTAGAGCCGTCCCGATCGACTTCATATTATACGGATATGTGTAAATTAAAGAAATATTGCTGCTGGGCTTGAATAGGGCAATCGGAACGTGAGGGCTTTGATAGGGCAACGAGAAGTACAAGATCGAGCCCTGCCGTTACCCTAATCGACCCCTCGGACTCCGATGGCTGAGGCTCGGTATGATAGCAGTGGATTCTGGTCAGATGTCGCTCGATAAGTCTCGGTGGTCATTGAGCAGCCAATATAGTGTCCTTAGTCACCAGGCGTCATCCTGCCTTCAAAAGTGATAATGCATCAGGACATAGAGCATGGTGTGTGCCATTGTCGCAAAACTAGAGTGTTCTTAGTTCAGCATGTCACATTTTCTGTTACACGGCATGTTTGTCCACTTAAAAGGGCACTTACAATGTTGCAGATTGTTTTTCTTGGTACGATAAATTGCTTCGATGGCGTCGTTGGTTGCCAGCATGAGAACCAAATAAACGAGAGACAGGCTCTATTTTGATTCGCCTTGCTGTGGATATTAGGCTATTGCTGAGTTTGGTTTGCGAGTTGGCTATCCTGCTGGGCTACTTTTTATTTCTACGTTTCTGTTAAAAGAAGAAGAATCTGACTACCACTCCAAAATTATTACCCACGGTAAGGACAGGAGTGATTTAGCTGCTGCAAGCTCATCCAGTCATGTGATACCTTGGAAATGTCAGAGACCTTGCTTGGCATTTATCGATGACTATTTATCGATGCTGAACTAATGGCATGTTAAGAAGTGAAACAAAGGCTGACAATACTAACGATCATTCATGATGGCATAGTAAAGCAGCTTATTTCTTGTAAACTTACTGCCAGGGTCAGTGTTGCATGTCTTTTGGTCGGATAGAGTGCTTACGCGAAGAGATATTATAAGAAATGTATTGTCTTAATATTCTTTCTGTGAATCTCAGTGTTGTCATACATCATTTATGTCATCTAATTTTGCATCTAATGATAAACTGCATAGACCTTTTTGAATTTTCACTTGCTAAATAAAAGTCAGTAAAATGTTAAGCAGGTGTGTTAAGGTTCCCTCTTATAGTAGGTACGATAGCTAACAGGAATCGTAGATGCTTGCGGCGAAAAGAACTGCATCCTATTGGCAGTAATCTCCGTGAACCCGGTGGGTACATTACGACTAAGTTTGCCACAGGATTTCTGCTTACACGCATTTTAAGCCAACAGTGCTACTCAATCTGAGTGGTCAGTGACAGGTGACCTTATCTTAGCCGTCTTGTCATCTGTCGTTGTTAGTGACCTCATTATCATCCGCGATGGCCATATGGACGTGTTTCACGCTGTATATGCATTTTGATTTGATTTTTCACTCTGACTTAGCTAAGTGGTCCGCTACTTTTCACATCACTGATAGATGATCTTGGAATTTAAATTTTGCCTTCCTGGAGTTGTTTGTGGCCAGCCATATCATGTTAAAGATGCTGGTTCTCCTCCGATTACTGAAACTAAGCAACTTCGGGCCTAGTTAGTAATTTGACTGGTGACGCAATGGTAATACTGGAGGCTGTTTACTTCAAAATTTATTACGGCAGTGATAGCCCATGAGTTAGCGTAGTCGATCTTCCTGGCCGAGGTTCAAATCGAATAGTGAGTGATACTTTATTGCCAACTAGAAGCAGTGGTGGTATTCGTTAAGGGCTGTTCTGCCGCTGCACTTAAGAGGCTGTTAAATCATTTAGTATTGTTATGGGCTCTTCGATCTATTTCTCAGTTTATTTATTATTAAGTGAGTACAGCATTCTTACTTTTAAGAGTGGTAATGGTTCCCATTTTTATGTAGTGAGATTATTCTTCAATAAACACAGTGTCTTTGTGGTAATAATAATAATAAAAATGCACTTGATAAAACACCCTCAGAGAACTTAATCTCTCTCTCGGCGCTTTACATTTGCTGCAAAGTGAAATGCATTGAATGGTGAATAAAATCATGCTTGATAAACAAACAAAATGAATAACATGGTTAGGGGTAACATGCACAGGGTCAGCATGCAAATATGGTTAGTGGCAGCATGCACAGTGTCAGCATGCATAAGCACATCAAGGACGAATCACAGGGATCCACTAAATGCTGTCCTAAATAAGTGTATTTTTGAATTCTTTTTAAATGTGGTCAGATAACAGAGGATATTCTGACGCAGGTCGGGAGGGAGTTTCAGGCTTTGGGAGCATATTAATCCATAGAGAAAGTGGTAAGATGAGGCTAAAGTACTTTAAACTGCAACCATCCATTTTGAATGGAGGGAGAATCCTAAGCCCCAGAATCCATATATTTTAGTAGTAATAGCTTTTAAGATCTTAAACCTGTTCTAGATTGACTTATATTTAGAGAGGTTGATCTAGAAATTGGTACGGGTTGATCAGACGTTCATATTTTGACGAACCGTAAGGGTAGTTTGCATTTACGAATTTAAATCCGCTCTTGTGTTGAAATGTAGAGTAACGTCTACAGGGAAATTCTCAAGCTCTGATTGAAATGATCCGGTTCTTATTAGAGATGTTTGCCCTTTTGCACATTAGACTATTCTGACTGAGTACTGCAGTTTGAATACAAAATTATTGACTACATAACCCTTTTCATATTTTGTAGATGGTGTTTCCCTTCTAGCTCAAGGTGACCTTGTTTACGTTAAATTTATGGTCAATTCTTGAATTATTAAAATTAATTTTTGTATAAGCTTTGCTTGTGGTGACGCTATTAAATTGTATAGGAAGGAGAAATCACTAGTTACCTCTTTGAACGAGCTAGCTTGTAACACATTGCCTGCTATTACTGTAATTTAGGATTTCCCTTTATTGGTACTTTATGTGCCCACTTTCTCTTTGTTGCGTGAGACGAAGTCTGTTGGCTACCGAATGCGTACCGAAAGCCGCTTAGGCTGTGAGTTCGCTATACAAAACTCTCCTGCGTAACACCCACATGGTCTTTATGACTTTGTGGAGTTACTGACGGAGATACATACATCCATACATACATACACTCTTTGACTTTGTTGAAGGAAAGTCGCGGCTTTCCATCGGATTTAACATTATGTTAGGTGGAAGAGGTATTGATGGACCATCAATAGCAAAGTGCGTCTGTTATATATTCTTTGTAAAAGAATACAAAACAGGGTTCTTTTTCCGCAGGTACTAGCCTGTGAGGTCTGAGTTCAGAGTGAAATGCAGTATCAAAGAAATAGTCATTGCTGCCATTTTTAAATGAGTATGAGAATAATCCCTTGCGTTCGATACAATCAACATATACATCTCACTTTAAAGAGTTCCTCGTGATAGGAAAACCCTATAAGCTAGTCAATCTTGCGCTGGATTAAGTCATTTCTAGCCTGAATGTATGTTAAAGTAGACTCATTATCCAGTCTCAGAATCTATAACAGGCTCTAGTTAAAGTTAACTGGGTTAAATCTAAGGCAAGTATTTTAATAATAGTTCATTTAAATAATAATACAGGGCTACAGTTCTCCGTTGCAACATCCAGATCGATTAATTTATTTATTCCACCTTAGGGGCTCAGGTTTGACCGATTTACTTCAACCTATATGCCGTCGTTTGTTCTTAGAGCCAGCTCACTTTTGGCTTTGTACATTTCGCCCATAGCAGGTTGAGAGGAGGTGAGCTGGCTCTGCAAAAAATGACGATGCAGTGGTGCCACATTAGCTGCTATAGCCACTGTGCTCATGGCCGAAAGTGAGCTCAATCCATAAATAGACGACGCTGTAATTATTGTTTTACTTACCTTGGAATTCCAACTGCAGAACCGGATAAATGCCCCCTCACATGTGACTGCTTGGAATTCGCCAATCAGCTCTTCACGATACATACACGTTTTATTACAGGCGGTAAATCAGCCATAACATTGTCTCAATTATGACGAGCCAAAAACTGTAAGACGGACTAGGTTTGCCCTCGTCGATCGGCTTTAGAGGTGGTTACGATCTTTCAACCTCCTTGTGTGTAAACGTCGTTTGGTAACGATAATTTGAATACGGCACTACTTTTAGGAAAAAAGTAGGAATCTTTGCGAGGGCTAAGGCACTCTATTTCAGCATGCAGGTCCATCAATTTATGGGTTTATCGTCAGTTGTTCAGCCTGGACCATTTTACCGATATTGCACCTTCTTCGAAACGTTCGGTAACTTGGGCAGTAGCAGGTAGTTGGTCAGTGACTTTAGTAGGCTGGGAGCGTCTAACCGCAAGCATTTTTATCGGTTCGGAGCGGATAAAGTGGGCCACGTACAGGAGACGGCCAAAGGATGAGGAACGGCTCTCCTCGGCCAAAGTCGTCAAGTCATTCCCTCCGGAACTGATCGCACGCTTTCCGGACACGAGCTCCGACTTAACCGCTCGCTCGCCCGTCGTATCTCACCCTGGGTGCACTGCATTGGCAGTTTCAGTTGTCCGGCCGTCTCGATCGTCGGTACGACGAACTCGAAACCGGCTCCGGTCAACGTTTGACCGTGTGCGTCCATCAGCATTCTCGCATCGGTTGGCGTTAAGCTTTCGACTTTACAAATATTGCGTTAGTGGCGGAGAAAGTGTCATCGCTCAAGTGTCTGTCGGTCGAAACGTTGGACGGCCCGTATCGCCTGCACCCAATGCCGGATCGCTCGCTCGCTTAAGATCGCTCGCTTAAGTACTTCGTCGACCCCATCGGTTTGTGATGCGACTACCGCAAGTGCGAGAAGAATCTTAAAATATTTGAGGTTTTAATTTAATTAAAAATTATTCGAGTCAGCTCATCTGCAAAGCTCATCAGAGCGACCCTCGTGACTAATACGGGTGGCCTTAAAGCACGATTACAGGGTTTTAATTTCTGAACGAAACCTTCCCGAATTTAAGATGATAGTAGGTTTTCAGAAGTGTTGCAATTTTTCGATTAGCAGAGCACCGTCGGCAGGGTTGACTGAGCTGCAGGGTAAACCTATGCTTGAATCTAAACCTCATATTTTGTACTTGTTTCACGACCGTCTTTGTCAAATTGAGAAATCCTTATTTTGAACGTTCTGCCGACTTTTAGCCCATTCACGACATCCGCCAAAACATTGAAGTTCTTGAGTGACCCCGACGCATTTGCATTACTGAAAGAAGTAAAGGTATGGACGGCACATTCATCGATGGTCAGTCACGTTTATCACTGCATGCAGTCATCAGCATTTCATTACTAGTATATATATATATATAATCGTAGCTTACGTCATTTCGAATCGGTTGGTGATATAATTTGGTGTTGTAGGTAGGCTAGCAATTTCTGCTAGAACAGCATAGCCGCTTGGCAGCTCAGCTAAAACTTTACATTCAAGTGTCGAAGACAGCAGGTTGTCAGTCTTATCTTAGAACTAACTACTCCACAGACTGATGGGTATAGGAAAAACAGAAAGCTGTGCTGGAATTTCTACAGTCGCACGACCGTCATCATGGCACCCGAATGCACAGGTCTCTCAGTGCTAGATGTCGACTCGACTAGAGACTCAGGTTTCTGAATTCATCTTATAAAATCTCAGAAATGGCTGATCGCCAGCCTTTCAACGATTCTAAAAATTGCTAATCAGAATTCAAATAATTTGTAAATAGTTGCAACTAAGAACACTTATACAGTCCATATCGAGAGTGTCAGTCGATTCCGTGGTCGCCAAATCGTGGTGGGCCACTATAGTGGCTTGTGTGTCCTGATCCGTTCTCACTATCGTCGACACTCGTAGCCCGGAACTTTACCATTGACATCATTGTATATATGTTGGCGCGATACTGTCACAGAGGTTTTTTTTAGAAGCAAGGCGAATATAATTGTTTATACATATGTATGTATATACATTTATATTTTTATATTTATATATAGGCGAGCGAAGAGAGGAATCATGAAGTCTGAAAATTCTCAATGACTGAAGTCTTACCTGCAACAGCTTTGAAGTTGCTAATTAAAGTCTTTAATGCGATAAGCATTAGAACTGGCAGCGGTGGCAGCTAGAAGATTCTCCTGCCTCTGAACTACGTGCATCTGTATATCTGTTCGACCGTACAGGTTTGACTTCATCGATTGGCCTCTTTTTCTTCAGAGATATTTCCGCCTCCTCTTGGGGAACCATCCGTCTTAAGCGATATATTAAATAGGACGAGACTTTATGCAAAATTTGAGATTCTTTAAGATTGCTAAAGCTATGCTTTTAGACTGTGAGTGTCCCGCAATTTATTTATTTGGCCTGTAATCCTCATCATGGACCTTTTTTAACGACAGTACGCTATCATCTGCAAACCGGGGAGCGGGAACTGTTGTAAGCTCCTTTGTGACCCTAGGAAGTCGCTAATCAACACTTTATCACGAGGAAATTTTTTTTAAAGGTTGTGAAGGCCGCTAGAAAAGTCTCTTGCTGTCGACCACTGTTTGTCCGTACACTGTATAGGTTTCGCTTTGCTGTTTGAGCTTCCTTCCGGCGGCAATGTTGAGGCCTCATCTGCTGGGATACATTATTCGGTAACGATAATTCAATTTGGACACTGCTTTTCTGATAAACGTCGTACACTTTAGGGGTGCTACACGTACCCTTTAGGAGCGTACAGATTAAGTTAATTATTTACTCTGGCTTAATGTCTAAACCCTAAAACCAAATGTCTAAACCCTTGACTCTAAACTGACCCTTCTCGTATTTAACTAATTGGAACTCGCCAATTAACCTCTTCAGATTTTGCCAACTTTTTCAGAGGCAATAGATGCAGTCAGAAAATCCTCCTATATTTACTCTTCGTGAGCAATTAATTAATTTATTCGGCTCATTTACTCACCTTTTACAATTCTTATGCTGTTTCACTGTCAGCTACCAAGGTGATGGAATGCCCTTTCAGCTGTGACTTCTAGTCAATAATCAAGTCTTCATATTTAAGTGACATTTTACCGGCAGTGGAGGCAGCGTGAATCTGTACAATACCATGGGTTTTCCCGCATTATTGGAGATTTCTTCCGGCAGATACCTTTCGGCTTCCTCCTTGGGCCTTGGGAATTCATTCACGCCTCGGAAGAGCTGACTGAAGCAGGACACTAACTTTTAGGCTAAACGTAGTAATCATTACGAGCTTTTCGCCTACTTATTTTTCACAGGCACATCTCGTAATTACATTTTTTTGTGCTCAATGGCTTAGGTGGAACTCATGACATGCAATTTCCATTCTATCTGCCAAGTCACGAGCCGATGCTGGTGTAACTTGATGGCTCTGCTTGATCCAATCGGCACGACACTTAATTTTACCAAAAAACTCGCTTTTCATCATTTGCAACTTCGCAAGATGTAACCCATGACTCTGGATCGTATGGATAAATGCAATCAAAAGAAAACAGGCAGTATTTAAATTCTAACTACGCCAACAATGGTCGTTTCTAATATCACATCCAGCAGCAGCAGCAGCAGCGGAGCTGAACAGCCTGGCAGGCAGACTCGGAGCTGAATGGGAGGAGGGACCGGAAGCATGGAGGGGGCAGCTGAAGCTCTCAGTGAGTGTGAAGCCTCGAGGTCGACCTTCCGCTTCTCCAACGAGAACACTGCCCCGATAAAGTGCTCGCCTTACACTATCCCGGTCGTGGGTTCCAGTCCTGCAGTGGAAAATTCTTTATTTGATAACCGACTGCAGCGTCGGAAGCCGTTTAGGCTATTCTGCGGCTACAAAGGTGTAAGCTGCTTAGGCTATTCTGCCACTAAAAAATTAAGCTCTCAATTCGGCTAGTAATCTACGCGAGTCAAGCTCATCGTGCAATCTGTCGTCTCGAGTAGATGCTAGATGTCGCTTCGAAGTCGTTCCTCTGCCTTAGCTTCGCCCTCTGCCACTACTGAATCAGGCCCGTGGATCGCCGATTTAGAAGCCACAGTGTTTGATTTGTTGTCCGTTTATCTTATAGAAAACGTGAATGTAATGTAATGTAATGTATCTCCGTCAGTAACTCCACAAAATCAAAAAGACCATGTGGGTGTTACGCAGGAGAGTTTTGCATAGCGTACTCACAGCCTAAGCGGCTTTCGGTACGCATTCGGTAGCCAGCAGACTTCGTCTCACGCAACAAAGAGAAAGTGGGAAGCATAGCAGAGTTAGGAGAGCAGTTGAGGTAGTGAGTAGCAATTATCATAAAGAATGTGAAAATATGAAT
Organism: Cristatella mucedo; assembly: GCA_009760855.2. Classification (NCBI taxonomy): domain Eukaryota; kingdom Metazoa; phylum Bryozoa; class Phylactolaemata; family Cristatellidae; genus Cristatella; species Cristatella mucedo. Next base: position 185,556 of record WPIO01000226.1, on the reverse strand, counting down.
CATAAAAGAATCTTGAAATCATAAGGATTGCATGGTTGTACTGACCGCCATGGTGGACATTTACTACATCTACCGCAGGAAAGGTCATCTCAATAAGCTAAGCAACCATCCAAGGTAGCAAGCACCAGGTAAGGCGGTTGCTTTTCACTACCTCGGCCCCGAGGTCGTGGGTTCGAATCCTGTGATTGGCGATCCATTATCGCCACTGCAAGCGGTGGTGATAGCCATCAAGGCTCTTCTGACGCTATGCCAAAAGAGGCTGTCAGCTGAAGTCAGCTGGTATTTATTTTATTTATGTAAGCAATAGCGAGATTTGTTGCAGCTGTCTGATTTTCTGCAGTACCCTTCCCCTTCCAGCAAAGGATATCACTCAGTCGGCTATGAAATCATGCTGTAATAGCAGGATACGTAGTAACTGTCTGATTTAGGACACTTTTCCAAAGGGCTGCTTATACTTTTTTACACGAAATCGATGCCCTGTCTAGTAATGAATTGCATATTCTTTGCAGATGCAGTTTTCCTTTTTGAATTAGGCCAACATACTCTCAAGGGTGACATGGCAAGTACTTTTCCTGGAACTGCTTCGATTCACAATTGTGGGTGTCTAAATCCGTTTTATTTGGTACTTTTGATTCACTGACTAAGCTGTGAGTGTCTTATGCATTTGAACTTTAGTCGGCCTGCATGGCTTTTGTTGTAACTAGATGATTTGGCCTCAGAAGAACTTTCCCAGAAGAATTCTTTAGTGCAAGACCTTTAAACAAGTATAGTTTTGAATTGTGGGATGGAAACAGAGTGAAAATCAATGAGATTCAAGTGCTCTAGTTCGAGTGCTAAGACAAGCTAGATGTGTGAGCAGTTGTCATGTTGCATTCATCTTTGAAGCCCTTGCTCAACTATGGTGTAACTTTCGATATCTTCTCGTTCAGCAAACATTTTTGGTGAGTTGAGTGTGTGTGCTCGTCTGCACATGGCTGTGGCTCCTGTGTTTTACGGAAATAGTTATAGAAACCTTGGAGCTAGGAGAAGCCGGCGTGGTTATCGCGGATTTATGATATTCTATTAGGGTTCCTTGAGCTATGGTAGCTCTGGAGGCCACCGGCCTCATCAGGTCCATGACAAATTTATTTCGGAAACACTATAACGATGTGCCAAGTTCAGTACTCAAAGATATTTGTGTCACCCCTATCTATATTATTTTGTTGTGTATCAAGCACGATACCACACACATTCGACCTTGTTTCGTTTACAGGAAACGTAAAGTGCCAAAAAAGAGATTGAGTTCTCTGAGGGCACTTTATCAAGTGCATTATTATTCTTCTTATTATGTTTTGATTCGTTTTGACGGTTGACCTGATGGCAAGCACTGGCAGTCATTTCACTATCTGTATCTTTATCCTGGTCTTTGAGCTATGATAATAAGAAAAAGGTGGCATGCCAATGTATTGGAACAGCTAGCGTACCGATGCTTGGAAACACTGTTGTCAGTTCTTTATTGGAAGCTTTTACAAAACCTGACACTCAATCAATATTTTTTGGTTTCTGGCAAACGATATAATCACCATCACAAGTATCAGTCCGTCGGATAATTGATAACGGTTTTTCGTTTACTAAATGCTTGGGATATTCGTTTGACCGGTGTTTTGGTTATAGCTTGCCGTTGTAAAAATATTTGAGACACCACAAAGCGAGAGACTAGATTGAGGTAATCAACTTGATTTCTAATTTACACGTGATAGGTAGGAAGGCACCTTGGCTATCTCGTAACGACGCGCTTTGAGGAATAATGCATCTAGATATTAATGTTACTTCTAAGATTCATGAACTATGCATTAAAAAAAGAAAAGCACCCAGTAGCCGCCGCGGTGGCCGGAACCGCCAGCTCAGACGCCGCTCGTTGGGCGGGAACTTCGAGCTGAGTACCCGCTCGTTTGGTATTCCTAGCATTGTCTCGAACCGCTCAGCACGCTCCCCCACATGCGTTACTGTAAATCTCTCTAACTTCGGGATCATCAGGCCTGTTGTAACTCTGTCGGCCAGACTCGCTCAATGTGCAATAAACCTCTCGTAATAAGCGACCTCATTTCTGAAAATGGTATCGATCTGCTCGCCATAACTGAAACCTGGCTGAAATCGATAAACTGCCCAACAATTAAAGACGCTACTCCATCCGGTTTCTCGTTCTTTCACACCCCTAGATCAATCAAAACTGGAGGTGGAGCTGCTATTATCGTGCGCTCGAAATTCAACTTCAAGCCAATTGCAGTACCTTGAAGCAGTCTTTTGAATCAATTGTCTTGGTCTCACCCGAAAACAAGCTACAGATAGTGGCAGTAGTCTATCGCCCACCAGGTACCAAATCCTCCTTTATCTCAGACTTCTCCGATCTCATTTCGATTCTGTATGCAAGAAATCGATCCTTCCTCGTTATGGGTTATTTCAACGTTCACTTTGATAAATTATCTGACGCTTTCAGCACCGAATTTTGTGCATTGACTGACTCGTTGTCTCTTGTGGCTCATGTGCATGGCCCTACCCACACCAAGGGTCACACACTCGACCAGATTTTCTCATACAACTGCACTTTGTCATCACCAATTATTACCAAATCCTGCTTATCTAACCACATGCAGATCTCATTCAATCTACAGTGTGTGCCCACATCCTCCTCTAAAATAACCTGTAAATCGCGAAACCTCAAAACCCTTGACATCGATGCTGTCCGTGCGAGAATATCTGCTTCGACTCTGCTGCTCAGTCCTCCGTCCGATCTGTCATCATTTTATAGATAGCTACAACACAACACTAGCTGACACGCTCGACGAGTTTGCACCTCTGACAAAGCGCACTGTGCGCCCCCGCCCAGACAGCCTATGGTTTACTACAGACATTAAACTAGCCAGGTCTACTAAACGAAAGCTTGGAAAAGCATACAAAAGATCCGGACTAACTGTCCATCGACAGGCATATGAAGACTGCTGTAAGTCGTACCAATCAATCCTAGCAAAGGCCAATTCTATCTTCTATAGAAACATTGTTGAATCCCAGATGCACAATTCAAAAATGCTGATGTCGACCTTATCTTAACCATCTCCTCAACCGTTCCCAGATTAGCTCCTTACCTGATGATCCTTGTGATGATCTAGCTGATCGCTTCTATTGATTCTTTGTGCAGAAGAGAGACAAGATCTGGAAATCCATCCCTGCGATGACAACCTCCCCAATAGAATGCAGTTGCTCGGTTCCTGACAGCACCTCAATGTCGGCATTTAAGCAGGTCATTAGTGATCGAGTCCTAAAGTTCGTATCGCAATCGAAGAAGACAAGAAGTCCTCTGGACCCTATTCCCACTGTCCTGCTCCTACATTGCATTGATCTTCTGCTGACATGCATAACTAACATCATTAATATGTCATTGGCCTCAGGTCATGTCCCAGCACCTTTCAAAAAAGCTGGAGTCAGGCCTCTCCCCAAGAAAGCAAGACTAGACCAAGAGAACTTGAGCAACTACCGCCCAGTCTCCCTTCTACCATTTCTATCACAGACACTGGAACGGGTCGTGGCAGACCAGCTAAACTCCGATATCGAAACATCACATCTTGCTAGTAAGTTCCAGTCTGACTTTATAGCTAATCACTCCACAGAGTCAGCATTGCTTAGGGTATACAACGACCTACTTAGGAATGCAGACACGGGTAGAGTGTCTCTGCTTGTTTTGCTCGATCTTTCGGCAGCTTTTGGCACCATTAATCACAAAGTTCTTCTAGAGCGCCTCTCATCTCGCCTGGGCAACACTGGCACTGCTATGCAGTAGTTCAGGTCCTATCTCAGTGGGAGACTCCAATTTATTGACTTGAATGGACAAAAATCATCTGAAGTACCTCTGAAATATGGAATACCTTAGGGCTCCGTGCTAGATCGTCCGGTTCCTTTAACGGTTTATACTCTGCCTCTTGCTGATGTGATTGCCAAGCACAATCTAGGCTTTCACTTCTATGCGGATGACACTCAGTTGTACCGTTGCTTTGATCACTCCCAGCCTTCGAGCACCTCAAACTCTCTCAACTCACTTGCTGCATGCATTGATGACATCCGCACATGGATGGCAGCAAATTTTCTAAAACTAAACGATTACAAAACTAACTTACTATTTATGGGCAAACCATGGGTGATTCAGAGATTGGAAAGGCTGTCTCTCAAAATTGGCTCTGCCAGCATATCTCCAGTTGAATCAGCTCGATATCTAGGTGTTATATTCCAAAGCGACCTCTCGTTAGACGACCATATCAGCTCCACGGTCAAATCTGCCTATTTTCAGCTTCATAACATTGCTAAAATTTGGGCTTGTTTAGATAAGGATACCACGTCTAAGTCGGTTCATGCATTCGTGACATCTCGTCTCGACTTCTGCAACTCACTGTTTACTGGCCTACCAGTATGCGCGATCAGGCGATTGCAGCTGGTGCAAAACTCGGCAGCTAGGCTTGTCTGTCGTGAGCGTCGCAGTTTCCACATTACTCCACTTCTCGCCGACCTGCACTGGCTACCAGTCAAGCAACGGATTGACTTCAAGGTTTTGTCGCTCACTTTTATGTCCCTCCATTCTATGGATCCAGCCTATCTTTCAGATATACTCGCCCATCAGGCCAAGCATCGTACCACCCACTTTTCGGAATCTAACATTCTAGAAATACCTCGTACAAACCTCAAATCCTTTGGAGATCGTGCATTTAGTTCGTATGCTCCCAAAGCGTGGAACTCCCTCACGACCTGCGTCAGAACGTCCCCTGACCTAACCACATTTAAAAGGAACTTGAAAAGACACCTATTTAGGACAGCATTTAGTGGGTCCCTGTGATTCGTCCTTCACGTGCTTATGAGTGCTGACACTGTGCATGCTGCCACTAACCACATTTGCATGCTGACCCTGTGCATGTCAACCCTAACCATATTTTTCATTGTGTTTGTTTTTAAGCATGGTTTTACCTACCATTTAATTGCATTTTAATTTGCAGCAAATTTAAAGCGCCTAGAAAGAGATTAAGTTCTCTGAGGGCGCTTTATCAAGTGCATTATTATTATTATTATTAAGTAAGGCTCGTAATTATTTCCTTTTGGCCTATCAGCAAGACCAGCCAAGACGACGGTTTGCAGTAATTGATTGCATTATTCAAAGGTGGATTTTGCCAACTTGTAGCCGTATATGTACTTGTGGCCGTATTCAGTTTTCATTTTAGGAGATCTCGGTTCGTCGTGTTGTTTCGTTGGTGCTGTGCGAGCCCGTCGGATTAATATACATAGGCTTTTTACTTTGCCCTATTAGAATGGAATGGTCGAGATTGAGCCCTGTTCCAGCTGCTAGAGTACCATTGTCTTTCTGCAGGTAGGTAGACCCTGGCTTGCAAAGCACTAAGATGAGTTCATAGCCATTTGAAGACGGCATACAGTCTAATGGCTTGGATGGAGACTCCGAAGAGGAAATTCCCAAGTTCTCCGAGTTCTTGGCGGCTTCGCCTTCAGTTTCCAAGCTCCCACAGCCACCAACTCACTCCTAACTGACCTCAAAACGACCTCTAACGTGAAAAAATTAACAAAATAGCTACCACGCACCAGTTCCAGTCAGCTTTTGAAAATTCCATGCGATATTGATTTTGGTGTTTGCATTTGTGTGCGGGAATTCGACATGCTACCGCTAACCCTGTTTGGCATTTAAGAACAAACTACATGTTCAGGCTTCTAGTATAGGATAAGTAGAGTGCCCTGATAGGTTTCCTGCGAGCGGTGTAAAAATGCATTGCTATCAGTTTAATTATCGTCATGATGACATGCAACGGTTGCAGTCCGTCGCCTGTAACTCCACGTCTCTGTTGCTGTTGAATAACTTCTCAGTGCTATGGATATGGATACGCTAGTTGTGTGAAGGTCAAACGGCGCTCGTGCAAGACGCAGCTGCATCCTCGGATGCTGCTGTCACTGCATATTTTTTATTCGAGTCGCTAGCTGTGATTCTAATTTGAAGCTTTGTTTTCGTGTCGGCTATGACTAGCACCATTACGAGTGCTGTGCTTTAGGCCTAATTCTGTCCGTGTAGGGAAGCAGCTAAATTCTGTTTCCGACTGCATATTTGAAAGGAATCATGTCAATTGGTTAGTGACAGCACGCTCATTGTCAGAGCTAGCATACAGGTTAAGCATGATTCGTAGGGACCACGAAAAATAATCAGAGAAACGAGTTCGCTTCTAGCTTCTTTTTAGATGTCGTAAGCTCAAGGATTATCGTGACGTCAGTGGAGGTAATTGAGTTAAGTAGCCACTGTCACTTCTATCTCTCAGAGAAAAAGGTCGAGCTTTACTCGGTTGCTGCTAAAAGAACTCTTTAAGAGAGAGATATATAGATCTTACACTCCCGAAGCATAATGGTATGAATTCCTTATGAATATTGTACTACCAATGTTGTTAATACCAAAAATAAATAACATTGTGACACAACATCTACAGGTGAATAGTAAGCGGTATACGCCAAATTAATATGACTCAAAAGTGTAGGATGCCCCTAGGTCTTAAGCCAAGAGTAAGGTGTTGGCATTTTACGTGCCATGTCACGGTTTGAGTCCTGCAGCAGGCGATCCTGTCTGGCCCACTGCAAGCGTTGGCGATAACTGCTATGCAAATTGTTCAGCTTCTATATAAATTAGGTTGTTAAATCGGCAAAACTTGTATTCGAAACGGCCGTTATTGACCACACACTTTGCTTTAAAAACTAGGATATTATGCTTGGCCTAGTGGTTAAGATGTTCGCCTCGACCTAGATCAATATTTGATGACAAGAGGCCGTAGGCTGGAGTTCCATCTTACAAGTGATGCACCGGAGGAGCGAATAATTTATTTTATGATGCTATATCCATGAACAATGTGTTTACATTATTTATTATCTGTACCAGTGATTTATATTTACATGATTATTTACAATTTATTTCTGCTTAGTAAAGGGATACATTTTCGTCTCATTTGATAGATAGCTGTAGAGAGAGAAAGAGAGAGAAAGAGAGAGAAAGAGAGAGAAAGAGAGAGAAAGAGAGAGAAAGAGAGAGAAAGAGAGAGAAAGACATTGAGAGAGAGAGAGACGGCTACTTGTTCCAGTTATGACACAGCACGGCTAAGAGGCTCTTGGGTGAAGTGCCAAGTAATAGACCTTATTTACTCTTCTTACACGAGTGATGCCATAGCGTTAAACAGATCGGCCTACACATTGTGGCAGAAGCATTTTGACGACTGAAAAAGTTGGAAAAGTTTCGTAATGCTTTCCGTTATTTTTAGTGTAACACTTTCATGCAAAAAGTTCAACTCCTCGAGCATAGATGTCAAAATCTATTCATTTAACGTGGTAAGACCAAGGTCTTGCAACTAATCTTTGAGGCGGCTAATGGAAGTATTGTCTTCAATCCTCGGCACTATCTGTTAACCTATTGTTAGGATCTGGGCTTTCTCCCTTGCTGTCAAAGTAGCATCTCTCTCCTGAAATTGGCTACTACTACCTCTCCGGAAATTACCTCTCCGGAAGGCTCGGACTACGTAGTAGCAGCGGTGCAGCATTGCAACGATGGATTATGTAATGTGTTGATTGATGCACCAGTCGAGTCGCAAGCTCTCACCCGCTCCACGTTTGCAAGCGTCCACAAAGCACACGTAGCAGTTGCTTCGGTCGACAGTCGGCTCCTGCCAAATTCTTGTGACAGTAGAATTCATGGCCCTCTATTCTTCCGTGTACTAACTTGCCTGTCGCATGTCGGAATTAAATTACATGGAAAAATGGAATGTCGAAAAATGCACAATAGTATGCAATAAGTTCCATCTAGCGAACAGCAGTTATTTACCTAACCTTAAAGAGGAGTTCAATTGCAGTGTTTCCATGTGATATTAGATGACCAGAATTTGACATGAGTTCCGAGAGGCTTTAGAGATATGCTGTGTAGACAACGCTCTCCCGAACGTATGATTTCACGGATTAGTTGTCACTGAAACGAAACAATTTGCTTCCAGAGCAATACTGCAAGTTATCAGCTGGAGACGTCTTACAGCGAGACTGCGCCTAGCCACTGTGCCCGGCGACCACTTCCCCACTGCCCTGCTCACCAACATATGTTGCTTCGGCAACCCACCACCGCAGGTATCTAACTATGTCGTTTCACCCCATTCTTCCTAATTTGCTTACACCCGTAACGAAATGCATCTGCTGGGTGTGAGCAGCCTCTCAATGCCATCTATATCAAATATTGCTATCCGCTATACAGCTAACACGGCTACTCTGCAGTAACTGAACCAAAATGTTTTTCTAAGGTGCATGTAAACATTAGCATTAGTCCAGAGCATTATGTCCACCAAACCCTCCCTAATTTGGGTGAAGGCACACCACGGTAAGCATGTTCAAACTTGAAGCCAGCATTGCTTCGAATATATCGTTGCCCATATCAAAGACTTAGTGTAAGTCTGGCTGGGGGGGGGGGGGCAGAACAACCTAGCTGCGATGCCACGCCCACAAGCGGCAATCTCCTCAATGCTTCCTTTGTTTGCGAAACAGAATCACATGTTACGGGCTTTTTTCTAAAAATATCACAACGACTTCCGACGTAAAAGGAAGGATATGCAAGCAGTTGCAGCATGACATGCGGCAGCAACCTTTCACCTCAGCCACCAAGAAGTGTAATCGCTGTGCATCGAGAAGTCCACTTCCGCCTTCACCACGGCGTGTGCACACGCATGATCCAGCACCGAGTCGCCAACAATGGCGAAAGTCGCCTTTCAGTGAGTAGCTTCCACTGGTTTGGGGGGACACGGGTTTTGGTGTAAGCACCTTACAGGGAGTTCTCGGTTGAGAATTTCCTTTCAGTGGGTAGAGAAGGCATGACGGAGTGCTTTTAAGCTCGATTAAATGCGTTGGGATGACACGTGGTAGGCGCTCCATCTTTTGCTGCCCACTGGTTCTTGGCTCGTATTCGGTCGTAATGTATGCATGCTGACCCAAATAGAAGGTTGAAATACTCTAGTTCAACTTCTTTATGAAAGTGGCCATTTACCGGAGTGCCTTCGAACCTAGTGGTGTATGACTTTGTACGTCATTGTCTAACCTTTCGAAAGTCCCGGCGCCAAGACCATTGAGCCCAGAGGTGTCATTGTCTGTGCTTATTCGTATCTCTTGATTGCTGACAGATTGATACTCATTATCTTCCTCTAGTTTAAGAATTATTTGCTCAGAATGTTCATGCCGTATAATATTAGTAGTACCTGTCGTAAACCGTTTGCTCGAAGCCATGTAATATTATCGGCTGGATGCTTTGTGATAAAAGGCCAGAGAAATCTAAGTAGTGAAGCCAGCCTCGTTATTATCTCCTCTTTAGCACATTCGCTACTCTCCCAATTTACTTAATAATAAATCAGAAAAGTGTAAAGTTGGGGCAAAGCAGCTTTTTGGACTTAAAAGGCGAAATCCGAACCTGAGGTCATGGATACGGCGACGCGAGCGACCCATATTAAGTCTGCCTACTTTCAGCTACACAACATACCTAAATGTCGGGCTTATTTAGATAGGCGTACTACATTTAAGTTTGTCCATGCATTTGAGACAGTACGTCTTGACTCCTGTAACTCACTGCTTGCTCGCCTACCGGCATGTGCTAGCGGGCACTTACAGATGGTGAAAAACTCCACAGCTGGGCTTGTCTGTCGTGATCATCGCAGTTGCCGCATCATGACACTTCTCAACGACCTACACTGGCTCCCAATCACTCAACGCATTGACTTCAAGGTTCTGTCACTGACTTTTAGGTCTCTTCACTATTTAGCTCCATCCTAACAATTAGATCTACTACCCGCCTGGCTAAGCATCGTACCGCCTGCTTTTCGGAATTTAGCTGCTTACCTATATCTCGTACAAACCTCAAATCCTTTGGAGACCGTGCCTATATTTAGAATACTCCAAAAGCACGGAGCTCACTCCCGACTTGCATAAGGGAATCCTCTGACTTGATCACGTTTAAAAAGAAAATAAAAACGCATCCATTCAGTACAGCATTTAGTGCGTCTATGGGATTCATGCGTAGTAGTTCTATGCATGATGCTAGTAACTATATTTGCGTACAAACTAACTGTACTGCATGTCACCTAACCGTGTTATTATTCATTGAGCACGGTAGCACTAATCATTCGACCATACTTCCTTAAAAGCAATCGTGAAGTGCCAAGAAAGAGTACTTTTACGGTGCCATAACAGATGTGTTATTTACTTTTAAATAATTTTAAGTCAATGTTTGGTTGCTTTTCCAGCCATCGCATCTCTGTCGGCAACGTAAATATTTAATTATGTTAATAATCCTCAATTATTTGACATTGAACAAAAAGTTTCGAATGAAACCAATACGTGCCTTATTTTAAGCCCAGTGAAGCTTGGCACTCACGTCATTGATGTTTGCTCGAGCTGCTCTTACCTACTCCGATTTCTGCTTCAATACGTCGGTTTTCTGCGTCAATCACACATGCCTTATTTTCAGTCTTGTGGAGCGTAAGGAAATGTGCTGTTTGGTCGTGGGGGTTGGGAGTTATGCCCCCTGTGAACTATAGGATTGGTCTCCATTACAGCTCATTTATTGATATTAGTCAAATACTAATGGAGGAAAGGTGACGTTACCTATCTCTTGATGTAAGCGTAGCTGTCATGTTGACCGTGTGATAACCTGTAAAAATCAAGGTCACGTTATTCGTGGTTTTTAAACGATAGCTTTTTGATGAAAAATCAATATATATTAAACTAGGCACTGTAAAAGCATGAAAATGCACTTAGAAGATGCAGGACTGTTGGTTGTGGTAATCCCCATATCTAAAAAACCCATAAAGATTGTATTTGACATGTCAACTTTGTATGCAACTGCAACAGGAAGTTCAACGTCTTTATGGACATATCGAGGTTTACTTAGGACACCAAAAATCATAATGAATCTCGGGTAATTCAGAGCTAATCAAAGCCAGCTTACGTTCCAAATTTCAAGTGGCTAGATTGCAAATGGACTCTTCTGCTGAATTGCTCAGTTTTTTTCGTTGACGTCCGGAAAACACTCTTAAAGAGTTAATTTAAAGCATGAGCACGATAAGTCTATATTCTTAAAATAATATGCATTAGAGACAGCTGATCAAATCACTGACATCAGCGATAGGACTTGTGCATGATACTGAGGGCAGGTGCGATAGGTCCAGTTCAGCCGGCCGTAAAACTAGTCTACACCCGGCGGATTGGTATAGGACTTCGCCTATACCAATGGCGCGCGACAAACGGTATAAATGAGAACTAGAGATCATCTCAATTTCCCTTGAGTACAATCAAGTCAATATTTTCAGACTGAATAACTTCAATTCCATCCACGTCAGCAGCTGAGCTGAAGGCATGGCAAGCCAGCGTTGGCAAGGACAGCTACTGTAACAGGATCCCCAGCACCAAGATTCAACATATGCCAAGGTAATTGACTTCTTAGTTACAGAGGCCCCGGAAGCAGTACATTTCTTTTAAATTATCCCTAATAGCAGTCTAATTGCCAAAATTAGTAACTTTTGGTTTCCAATCCGATGTAACCGTGTTTCTACCTAGTAAATGAGGAGTGGGCCTTGGAAACTTGTTTGCAGTAGCTAGCTAGGAACTGTGCAGTGGGGGGCTGGACTCATCTGCTCAGGCAGATCTATTGTCTATTGTTCTATTGTTTTCATTGCAATACTACAAGTCGCAGCTTTGACCTTAAGAGGGAATGTCATTTTTTTGGAAATGTAACGTTTGCATTATAGTTTGAATCGAGGATCTACCGGTCCGTTTAGAGCTGTGAAAAATCTTGCTGCTGCAACAGGCTTGTGAAACGACAGCAAGCTCACTCGCAGCAACGGTAGATGCCCTGACGCTGCATCTGACGCGACTGCTCCGGTGCCAAAGTTGCTGCTAGCATCGACGTCGCCGACTGCAGATTGAAGGACCCATCGGAATTCAGAATTTTTTTACCGTAACCCTTTATTACTTCTGCGTTCCAGCTAGAGGACTCTGCAGCATGCTCGAGGTAATCTCAGAAATCGGGTAGCCTTATTTCGAAAGAAAAATTTTGTTGGGCTCAATGTACTACTTTAGGTGTAAGTAGATAGTGATGCGAATTAGGGAACCTGTCAGATACATGTATGCATGAATGTGGATTCTTTAATATATAGCGTAGAATCGATCGATGGTGAAGCCCAGTTCTTAAACCACGAAACACCTCAGCCAAGGCTCACGTAACTGCTCCCGGCCGAAGCTGCAACTAGCAATATCATTGCCGGCTGCAGGCTGTAGCAACAACCAGTTCTAAGGCTGTCATGATGCCATGCCTTCCTCACTTCTGCATTATGTACTCTTTGTAATTTTCAGAAACTACCACGAGAAGTCATACTTTGGCTGCAAAGATTAGCCGGCTTGTTGATCTGTACCAATCTGCAAGTTGTTGAAAATGTCAACTACGTGCCTGTAGCTACCTTAGGAAATAGGTAACAAGAGTTCGATAATTCAGCCCAGTACTAACAACTCAAAGCAGGTTAGCCAGGTGCTGAATGACTCCTAACATTATTCTGCCGCTTAAAGATGCTTTTTCCATGCGACGTACTCCCTGCCAGACTCTTCAAGCTCTCCATATCGATTCGGCATCTGTGTCTTCTTCGGTCGATCGTAACGACACGTGAGTGGCCGATCAGCTGAAACGCCTGAAGGGTCGTGCAACTGACGACCACACCGTTATTTCATACCGGTGCAGAATTCGTCAGCTCACAGCTTATCCGTTTGTGCATGACGTCAAATGTCGTTGGCGGCCACAGCACCGACGAAATATACTCACGACTGGTACAGTGCTCAAAGAATAAACTACAGGAGATATTCTTCGGCTAACAAAATGTCCAATTTGTACTCTTTAATCACAACATCGTTTCAGCTTTGCCCACTACTGTGACTTTCCTTCGGCTAGATTAGGAATACGTCTTGTCGGCCTGGTAACTTGGGGACAGGCAATCGAGCCAAGGCAAAACCAGTCACTACAGAAAGGAAGCGTAAACTCGAAGCTTATGAGCCGATCGGAACAGACAGCCACTAAATGCCCGCGCCATATGCTGAAATTCAGCCAGTGTGAATCGACGTCTCACTCATCAGGGTCACTTCGGGCCATAAATGAGGCTCTTGTAAACAAATAACAGTTGTACGTCTCCTAAGTCGGCAGTTAAAGCCCAGCTCTCCAAGCATGTGGGACGTCGGCCAAGTACCTGTATCTGGTCCTGGTCGGCAGCATGTGCTAGTATCAGTGTGGCTAGCTGCAGAGTACAGCACTCATCTGTCCTTCGTCGTTCATGATCCTAAGCGTTTTGCGGTTCTTTCCTTCTGCTTGCATACTGTTTGTAGCTTGCAGGTGGTTGTCTCAGCAGTCGAGTCGTATGCCTTCAAAACAGCGACTTGGTTGAGCTCGACCAGTTATTTCAGTTCTAATCACCTCAGTCCGAAATGACTTAAAAATGTGACTATGTGTGTCGATAGCTGTAGCTTCTTTAGGACATTTCTTATTGCAATGCAATGCCGTAGCCCACTTTGCACAGCCTACATCAGCTTGGCCATGTGCCCGATGACTCCTAAGTGGGCTAAAGCAGCTTGTAGCCTTATCGTTGCTGCCTGCAGACCATTGCACCATTGAACGAGTAGGCTTTGACGATGCTAAGCCTCGCTTACTTCTTTGATTGCCGCTTGTTTAATCCGCGATGGTTTCAGCAGTTAGCCTAGGAAGTGTTGCATCGCTTTCGAAGCAAGGCACATATGCTGGTCTGCCCCAGCCAATGATCACATCCCGCCGTACTCGAGCAGCACGGCCGCATGGTCGGCGCCCAGCTTTGCGTTCTCCTTCTTGGCCGCTACGTGCCGAGCATGCTCCTAAGCCACGCGAGGCTTCGCTTCATCTCGGCAGCCCTCGGCCGATGCGATGTTGTGTTTTCGCTTGGCAAAGTATTTAGCGTCTTTCTCATTCTCCGGAGCGATTCACTTCGGGCGTCTTCTCCTCGGCGGCTCTGCAGACGCTGCATCCTACACCTCAGCTGCCGTCTCTTCCGGCTGCCCTTTAGCCGAGTGGGCCTCCTGAACGGCTTCATATGCAAGGCGCGACCACACAATAATTCGCAAAGCCCTGGCAGGCGTTAGAGGTCCGCCGAAGCGACGACGTCACGAGCTTGCAGGCATTCGCAGCGGTCGATGGCAGCTGCTTGCCTATGCGGCACGTGCAGCAAGCCGAAGACGATAACTTCGCCGTAGCGTGAGTAGCATTCTGAGATCGGCATGCAACGTCCACGAATCGGCAGACGATCCTTGCAATACAATTACTTAGACTATGCATGGTGCCACTCAGCACACTTGCATGCTGACCTTGTGCATGTCACTCGTAACCACGTTTTTCATTTTGTTAATCAAGCTTGATATTACTCAGCTTATGATATTATTTCAAGTGCGTTTTCCTGTGCAGCAAAGCGCCTAGAAAGAGATTAAGTTCTCTAAGGGCGCCTAATCAAGGGCATTGTAATTATTATTACCATGCTGATTCAACTTCCACTAACCACATTTGCATGCTGACCCAGTGCATGTAACCCCTAACCATGTTATTCATTTCGTTTGTTTTTCAAGCATGATTTTACTTACTATTCTATTGCGTATCACTTTGAAGCAAATGTAAAGCGCCTAGAAAGAGATTAAGTTTTCTGAGGGCGCTTTATCAAGTGCAATATTATTATTATTATTATTCTTATTATTAACCAAAGTCAAGGGCGACTGCTCAGCTTCTCGGTCGCTGTCTCGCTCGTAGCATTGCTGTCAGTCCTAGGGCTTGCTGGTAAATCCCAATTGCTGTGGCTTCTTGCAGTGATCTCTCACCGCTTACTGGCAGTATACTATGAGGCGAGCACATAGTCGTAGCAGTTTAGACAGTTGCCCACTGAAATTTTGAATCCCTTAATGCAGATTTCTTTGTAGCTGACGATGAATGAATCGTCATTAGTTACCCTTTAAAGCATGGGTATCAGTTCACTAAAACAGTGTACCGGACTACAAGTAGGTATTTGGAAGCTAAGCCTGCAGACGTGGCCCAGTTGTTGGAGCTCAAACCAGCTCAGCCATTTACTTGTTTCTGCTTTTGGGCAGCAGCTATCATTGTGGCTGGGTGTCGACTGCAGCGCCCATCTGTGCCTGCCCTCACGTGCCTCTGATACTTTGACAGTTCCCAACGGCCGGTTGCGTAGCTTCCACGAGGAAGGCTCAGCAATCGGGTTGCATTTCTTCAAAACTGAAGCTCGGTCAGGATCGCCGGACTACTTCGCCTTTAAGTAGCTCGCATTCAATGGGACCGGAAAGTTCAACTACATGTGTTGAACGCTGTAGCTTCTTGAGGAAGAACGTAATAACGGTTGAATGACGTGGACCAGTTTACACAGCCCGAAAGAGCATAGCAAGGGGCCGAATGACTCCTAACAGGCCGACAGCAACTTGGACGATTATCGTTGCTACCGTCAGACCGTTGGAAAATTCAATACTTACGCTTTCAGAATCGCAACCATCTCTCACTTCTTGCTTGAGGCTTTTGTATTCTCTAATGGTTGCAGCAGCTACGTTGAGCAGTCTTTCGTCGGTTACACAGGTAGGCAGGTGTGTCGGCATAGTATAGCCACTGATCCCGTTAAAAACAAAGTCATGGCTGTTGCTGTGATTCCCAGTTGCTGCCTTGGTCGTAGCATGTGTCTCTGGGCAGGACTTGCTGGTTTATATCAATTGCTGTGGCTCGTTGCAGTTATTTCTCAGAACTGACTTGGCACACACTGCCGGGCCAGTTCTTCATTAGCAGCACATTCGATTGTTGCAGTTCTGCCATCCGGCTTGCATACTTTCTGTCGCTTGCATACTTTCAGTCGTTTTCACTCGCAACAGTCTTTCGAATTTCAATAATTGGTTAGCAGAGTTGTTGAAAATGTCAACCACGTGCCTGCAGCTACCTTAGGAAATAGGTAACAAGAGTTCGATAATTCAGCCCAGTACAAACAACTCAAAGCAGGTTAGCCTGATGCTGAATGACTCCTAACATTATTCTGCCGCTGAAGGATGCTTTTTTTTGTGTGACGTACTCCCTGCCAGACTCTTCAAGCTCTCCGTATCGAGTCGGCAGCTGTGTCTTCTTCGGTCGATCGTAACGACACGTGAGTGGCCGATCAGCTAAAACGCTTGAAGGGTCGTGCGACTGACGACCACAGCATTAGTTTCAGCTCACTGCTTATCCGTTTGTGCATGACGTCAAATGTCGTTGGCGGCCACAGCACCGACGAAATATACTCACGACTGGTACAGTGCTCAAAGAATAAACTACAGGAGATATTCTTCGGCTAACAAAATGTCTAATGTGTACTCTTTAATCACAACATCGTTTCAGCTTTGCCCACTACTGTGACTTTCCTTCGGCTAGATTAGGAATACGTCTTGTCGGCCTGGTAACTTGGGGACAGGCAATCGAGCCAAGGCAAAACCAGTCACTACAGAAAGGAAGCGTAAACTCGAAGCTTATGAGCCGATCGGAACAGACAGCCACTAAATGCCCGCGCCATATGCTGAAATTCAGCCAGTGTGAATCGACGTCTCACTCATCAGGGTCACTTCGGGCCATAAATGAGGCTCTTGTAAACAAATAACAGTTGTACGTCTCCTAAGTCGGCAGTTACAGCCCAGCTCTCCAAGCATGTGGGACGTCGGCCAAGTACCTGTATCTGGTCCTGGTCGGCAGCATGTGCTAGTATCAGTGTGGCTAGCTGCAGAGTACAGCACTCATCTGTCCTTCGTCGTTCATGATCCTAAGCGTTTTGCGGTTCTTTCCTTCTGCTTGCATACTGTTTGTAGCTTGCAGGTGGTTGTCTCAGCAGTCGAGTCGTATGCCTTCAAAACAGCGACTTGGTTGAGCTCGACCAGTTATTTCAGTTCTAATCACCTCAGTCCGAAATGACTTAAAAATGTGACTATGTTTGTCGATAGCTGTAGCTTCTTTAGGACATTTCTTATTGCAATGCAATGCCGTAGCCCACTTTGCACAGCCTACATCAGCTTGGCCATGTGCCCGATGACTCCTAAGTGGGCTAAAGCAGCTTGTAGCCTTATCGTTGCTGCCTGCAGACCATTGCACCATTGAACGAGTAGGCTTTGACGATGCTAAGCCTCGCTTACTTCTTTGATTGCCGCTTGTTTAATCCGCGATGGTTTCAGCAGTTAGCCTAGGAAGTGTTGCATCGCTTTCGAAGCAAGGCACATATGCTGGTCTGCCCCAGCCAATGATCACATCCCGCCGTACTCGAGCGGCACGGCCGCATGGTCGGCGCCCAGCTTTGCGTTCTCCTTCTTGGCCGCTACGTGCCGAGCATGCTCCTAAGCCACGCGAGGCTTCGCTTCATCTCGGCAGCCCTCGGCCGATGCGATGTTGTGTTTTCGCTTGGCAAAGTATTTAGCGTCTTTCTCATTCTCCGGAGCGATTCACTTCGGGCGTCTTCTCCTCGGCGGCTCTGCAGACGCTGCATCCTACACCTCAGCTGCCGTCTCTTCCGGCTGCCCTTTAGCCGAGTGGGCCTCCTGAACGGCTTCATATGCAAGGCGCGACCACACAATAATTCGCAAAGCCCTGGCAGGCGTTAGAGGTCCGCCGAAGCGACGACGTCACGAGCTTGCAGGCATTCGCGGCGGTCGATGGCAGCTGCTTGCCTAAGCGGCACGTGCAGCAAGCCGAAGACGATAACTTCGCCGTAGCGTGAGTAGCATTCTGAGATCGGCATGCAACGTCCACGAATCGGCAGACGATCCTTGCAATACAATTACTTAGACTATGCATGGTGCCACTCAGCACACTTGCATGCTGACCTTGTGCATGTCACTCGTAACACGTTTTTTCATTTGTTAATCAAGCTTGATATTACTCAGCTTATGATATTATTTCAAGTGCGTTTTCCTGTGCAGCAAAGCGCCTAGAAAGAGATTAAGTTCTCTAAGGGCGCCTAATCAAGGGCATTGTAATTATTATTACCATGCCGATTCAACTTCCACTAACCACATTTGCATGCTGACCCAGTGCATGTAACCCCTAACCATGTTATTCATTTTGTTTGTTTTTCAAGCATGATTTTACTTACTATTCTATTGCGTATCACTTTGAAGCAAATGTAAAGCGCCTAGAAAGAGATTAAGTTCTCCGAGGGCGCTTTATCAAGTGCAATATTATTATTATTATTATTCTTATTATTAACCAAAGTCAAGGGCGACTGCTCAGCTTCTCGGTCGCTGTCTCGCTCGTAGCATTGCTGTCAGTCCTAGGGCTTGCTGGTAAATCCCAATTGCTGTGGCTTCTTGCAGTGATCTCTCACCGCTTACTGGCAGTATACTATGAGGCGAGCACATAGTCGTAGCAGTTTAGACAGTTGCCCACTGAAATTTTGAATCCCTTAATGCAGATTTCTTTGTAGCTGACGATGAATGAATCGTCATTAGTTACCCTTTAAAGCATGGGTATCAGTTCACTAAAACAGTGTACCGGACTACAAGTAGGTATTTGGAAGCTAAGCCTGCAGACGTGGCCCAGTTGTTGGAGCTCAAACCAGCTCAGCCATTTACTTGTTTCTGCTTTTGGGCAGCAGCTATCATTGTGGCTGGGTGTCGACTGCAGCGCCCATCTGTGCCTGCCCTCACGTGCCTCTGATACTTTGACAGTTCCCAACGGCCGGTTGCGTAGCTTCCACGAGGAAGGCTCAGCAATCGGGTTGCATTTCTTCAAAACTGAAGCTCGGTCAGGATCGCCGGACTACTTCGCCTTTAAGTAGCTCGCATTCAATGGGACCGGAAAGTTCAACTACATGTGTTGAACGCTGTAGCTTCTTGAGGAAGAACGTAATAACGGTTGAATGACGTGGACCAGTTTACACAGCCCGAAAGAGCATAGCAAGGGGCCGAATGACTCCTAACAGGCCGACAGCAACTTGGACGATTATCGTTGCTACCGTCAGACCGTTGGAAAATTCAATACTTACGCTTTCAGAATCGCAACCATCTCTCACTTCTTGCTTGAGGCTTTTGTATTCTCTAATGGTTGCAGCAGCTACGTTGAGCAGTCTTTCGTCGGTTACACAGGTAGGCAGGTGTGTCGGCATAGTATAGCCACTGATCCCGTTAAAAACAAAGTCATGGCTGTTGCTGTGATTCCCAGTTGCTGCCTTGGTCGTAGCATGTGTCTCTGGGCAAGGACTTGCTGGTTTATATCAATTGCTGTGGCTCGTTGCAGTTATTTCTCAGAACTGACTTGGCACACACTGCCGGGCCAGTTCTTCATTAGCAGCACATTCGATTGTTGCAGTTCTGCCATCCGGCTTGCATACTTTCTGTCGCTTGCATACTTTCAGTCGTTTTCACTCGCAACAGTCTTTCGAATTTCAATAATTGGTTAGCAGAGTTGTTGAAAATGTCAACCACGTGCCTGCAGCTACCTTAGGAAATAGGTAACAAGAGTTCGATAATTCAGCCCAGTACAAACAACTCAAAGCAGGTTAGCCTGATGCTGAATGACTCCTAACATTATTCTGCCGCTGAAGGATGCTTTTTTTTGTGTGACGTACTCCCTGCCAGACTCTTCAAGCTCTCCGTATCGAGTCGGCAGCTGTGTCTTCTTCGGTCGATCGTAACGACACGTGAGTGGCCGATCAGCTAAAACGCTTGAAGGGTCGTGCGACTGACGACCACAGCATTAGTTTCAGCTCACTGCTTATCCGTTTGTGCATGACGTCAAATGTCGTTGGCGGCCACAGCACCGACGAAATATACTCACGACTGGTACAGTGCTCAAAGAATAAACTACAGGAGATATTCTTCGGCTAACAAAATGTCTAATGTGTACTCTTTAATCACAACATCGTTTCAGCTTTGCCCACTACTGTGACTTTCCTTCGGCTAGATTAGGAATACGTCTTGTCGGCCTGGTAACTTGGGGACAGGCAATCGAGCCAAGCCAAAACCAGTCACTACAGAAAGGAAGCGTAAACTCGAAGCTTATGAGCCGATCGGAACAGACAGCCACTAAATGCCCGCGCCATATGCTGAAATTCAGCCAGTGTGAATCGACGTCTCACTCATCAGGGTCACTTCGGGCCATAAATGAGGCTCTTGTAAACAAATAACAGTTGTACGTCTCCTAAGTCGGCAGTTACAGCCCAGCTCTCCAAGCATGTGGGACGTCGGCCAAGTACCTGTATCTGGTCCTGGTCGGCAGCATGTGCTAGTATCAGTGTGGCTAG
Source organism: Cristatella mucedo (assembly GCA_009760855.2). Lineage (NCBI taxonomy): Eukaryota > Metazoa > Bryozoa > Phylactolaemata > Cristatellidae > Cristatella > Cristatella mucedo. The sequence continues at coordinate 165,184 of WPIO01000226.1, read as the reverse complement.
CTGCAGAGTACAGCACTCATCTGTCCTTCGTCGTTCATGATCCTAAGCGTTTTGCGGTTCTTTCCTTCTGCTTGCATACTGTTTGTAGCTTGCAGGTGGTTGTCTCAGCAGTCGAGTCGTATGCCTTCAAAACAGCGACTTGGTTGAGCTCGACCAGTTATTTCAGTTCTAATCACCTCAGTCCGAAATGACTTAAAAATGTGACTATGTTTGTCGATAGCTGTAGCTTCTTTAGGACATTTCTTATTGCAATGCAATGCCGTAGCCCACTTTGCACAGCCTACATCAGCTTGGCCATGTGCCCGATGACTCCTAAGTGGGCTAAAGCAGCTTGTAGCCTTATCGTTGCTGCCTGCAGACCATTGCACCATTGAACGAGTAGGCTTTGACGATGCTAAGCCTCGCTTACTTCTTTGATTGCCGCTTGTTTAATCCGCGATGGTTTCAGCAGTTAGCCTAGGAAGTGTTGCATCGCTTTCGAAGCAAGGCACATATGCTGGTCTGCCCCAGCCAATGATCACATCCCGCCGTACTCGAGCGGCACGGCCGCATGGTCGGCGCCCAGCTTTGCGTTCTCCTTCTTGGCCGCTACGTGCCGAGCATGCTCCTAAGCCACGCGAGGCTTCGCTTCATCTCGGCAGCCCTCGGCCGATGCGATGTTGTGTTTTTCTTGGCAAAGTATTTAGCGTCTTTCTCATTCTCCGGAGCGATTCACTTCGGGCGTCTTCTCCTCGGCGGCTCTGCAGACGCTGCATCCTACACCTCAGCTGCCGTCTCTTCCGGCTGCCCTTTAGCCGAGTGGGCCTCCTGAACGGCTTCATATGCAAGGCGCGACCACACAATAATTCGCAAAGCCCTGGCAGGCGTTAGAGGTCCGCCGAAGCGACGACGTCACGAGCTTGCAGGCATTCGCGGCGGTCGATGGCAGCTGCTTGCCTATGCGGCACGTGCAGCATTTGCATGCTGACCCAGTGCATGTAACCAACCATGTTATTCATTTCGTTTGTTTTGAAGCATGATTTCAACTATTCTATTGCGTATCACTTGCAGCAAATGTAAAGCGCCTAGAGAGAGATTGAGTTCTCTGAGGGCGCTTTATCAAGTGCAATATTATTATTATTATTATTCTTATTATTAACCAAAGTCAAGGGCGACTGCTCAGCTTCTCGGTCGCTGTCTCGCTCGTAGCATTGCTGTCAGTCCTAGGGCTTGCTGGTACATCCCAATTGCTGTGGCTTCTTGCAGTGATCTCTCACCGCTTACTGGCAGTATACTATGAGGCGAGCACATAGTCGTAGCAGTTTAGACAGTTGCCCACTGAAATTTTGAATCCCTTAATGCAGATTTCTTTGTAGCTGACGATGAATGAATCGTCATTAGTTACCCTTTAAAGCATGGGTATCAGTTCACTAAAACAGTGTACCGGACTACAAGTAGGTATTTGGAAGCTAAGCCTGCAGACGTGGCCCAGTTGTTGGAGCTCAAACCAGCTCAGCCATTTACTTGTTTCTGCTTTTGGGCAGCAGCTATCATTGTGGCTGGGTGTCGACTGCAGCGCCCATCTGTGCCTGCCCTCACGTGCCTCTGATACTTTGACAGTTCCCAACGGCCGGTTGCGTAGCTTCCACGAGGAAGGCTCAGCAATCGGGTTGCATTTCTTCAAAACTGAAGCTCGGTCAGGATCGCCGGACTACTTCGCCTTTAAGTAGCTCGCATTCAATGGGACCGGAAAGTTCAACTACATGTGTTGAACGCTGTAGCTTCTTGAGGAAGAACGTAATAACGGTTGAATGACGTGGACCAGTTTACACAGCCCGAAAGAGCATAGCAAGGGGCCGAATGACTCCTAACAGGCCGACTGCAACTTGGACGATTATCGTTGCTACCGTCAGACCGTTGGAAAATTCAATACTTACGCTTTCAGAATCGCAACCATCTCTCACTTCTTGCTTGAGGCTTTTGTATTCTCTAATGGTTGCAGCAGCTACGTTGAGCAGTCTTTCGTCGGTTACACAGGTAGGCAGGTGTGTCGGCATAGTATAGTCACTGATCCAGTTAAAAACAAAGTCATGGCTGTTGCTGTGATTCCCAGTTGCTGCCTTGGTCGTAGCATGTGTCTCTGGGCAAGGACTTGCTGGTTTATCTTCAATTGCTGTGGCTCGTTGCAGTTATTTCTCAGAACTGACTTGGCACGCACTGCCGGGCCAGTTTCTTCATTAGCAGCACATTCGATTGTTGCTGTTCTGCCATCCGGCTTGCATACTTTCTGTCGCTTGCATACTTTCAGTCGCTTTCACTCGCAACAGTCTTTCGAATTTCATAATTGGTTAGCAGAGTTGTTGAATATGTCAACCACGTGCTTGTAGCTACCTTAGGAAATAGGTAACAAGAGTTCGATAATTCAGCCCAGTACAAACAACTCAAAGCAGGTTAGCCTGATGCTGAATGACTCCTAACATTATTCTGCCGCTGAAGGATGCTTTTTTTTGTGTGACGTACTCCCTGCCAGACTCTCCAAGCTCTCCGTATCGAGTCGGCAGCTGTGTCTTCTTCGGTCGATCGTAACGACACGTGAGTGGCCGATCAGCTAAAACGCTTGAAGGGTCGTGCGACTGACGACCACAGCATTAGTTTCAGCTCACTGCTTATCCGTTTGTGCATGACGTCAAATGTCTTTGGCGGCCACAGCACCGACGAAATATACTCACGACTGGTACAGTGCTCAAAGAATAAACTACAGGAGATATTCTTCGGCTAACAAAATGTCCAATTTGTACTCTTTAATCACAACATCGTTTCAGCTTTGCCCACTACTGTGATTTTCCTTCGGCTAGATTAGGAATACGTCTTGTCGGCCTGGTAACTTGGGGACAGGCAATCGACGCCAAGCCAAAACCAGTCACTACAGAAAAGAAGCGTAAACTCGAAGCTTATGAGCCGATCGGAACAGACAGCCACTAATAGCCCGCGCCATATGCTGAAATTCAGCCAGAGTGCATCCACGTCTCGCTCATCAGGGTCACATCGGGCCATAAATGAGGCTCTTGTAAACAAATAACAGTTGTACATGTCCTCAGCCGGCAGTTATAGCCCAGTTCTCCGAGCATGTAGGACGTCGGCCAAGTACCTGTATCTGGTCCTGGTCGGCAGCATGTGCTAGTATCAGTGTGGCTAGCTGCAGAGTACAGCACTCATCTGTCCTTCGTCGTTCATGATCGTAAGCGTTTTGCGGTTCTTTCCTTCTGCTTGCATACTGTTTGTAGCTTGCAGGTGGTTGTCTCAGCAGTCGAGTCGTATGCCTTCAAAACAGCGACTTGGTTGAGCTCGACCAGTTATTTCAGTTCTAATCACCTCAGTCCGAAATGACTTAAAAATGTGACTATGTGTGTCGATAGCTGTAGCTTCTTTAGGACATTTCTTATTGCAATGCAATGACGTAGCCCACTTTGCACAGCCTACATCAGCTTGGCCATGTGCCCGATGACTCCTAAGTGGGCTAAAGCAGCTTGTAGCCTTATCGTTGCTGCCTGCAGACCATTGCACCATTGAACGAGTAGGCTTTGACGATGCTAAGCCTCGCTTACTTCTTTGATTGCCGCTTGTTTAATCCGCGATGGTTTCAGCAGTTAGCCTAGGAAGTGTTGCATCGCTTTCGAAGCAAGGCACATATGCTGGTCTGCCCCAGCCAATGATCACATCCCGCCGTACTCGAGCAGCACGGCCGCATGGTCGGCGCCCAGCTTTGCGTTCTCCTTCTTGGCCGCTACGTGCCGAGCATGCTCCTCAGCCACGCGAGGCTTCGCTTCATCTCGGCAGCCCTCGGCCGATGCGATGTTGTGTTTTCGCTTGGCAAAGTATTTAGCGTCTTTCTCATTCTCCGGAGCGATTCACTTCGGGCGTCTTCTCCTCGGCGGCTCTGCAGACGCTGCATCCTACACCTCAGCTGCCGTCTCTTCCGGCTGCCCTTTAGCCGAGTGGGCCCTCCTGAACGGCTTCATATGCAAGGCGCGACCCACACAATAATTCGCAAAGCCCTGGCAGGCGTTAGAGGTCCGCCGAAGCGACGACGTCACGAGCTTGCAGGCATTCGCGGCGGTCGATGGCAGCTGCTTGCCTAAGCGGCACGTGCAGCAAGCCGAAGACGATAACTTCGCCGTAGCGTGAGTAGCATTCTGAGATCGGCATGCAACGTCCACGAATCGGCAGACGATCCTTGCAATACAATTACTTAGACTATGCATGGTGCCACTAAGCACACTTGCATGCTGACCTTGTGCATGTCACTCGTAACCACGTTTTTTCATTTTGTTAATCAACCTTGATATTACTCAGCTTATGATATTATTTCAAGTGCGTTTTCCTGTGCAGCAAAGCGCCTAGAAAGAGATTAAGTTCTCTAAGGGCGCCTAATCAAGGGCATTGTAATTATTATTACCATGCCGATTCAAGGGCATTGTAATAACCATATTATTCATTTTGTTTGTTTTTTCAAGCATGATTTTACTTATGCACTTTGAAGCAAATGTAAAGCGCCTAGAAAGAGATTAAGTTCTCCGAGGGCGCTTTATCAAGTGCAATATTATTACTATTATTATTCTTATTATTAACAGTCAAGCTGCTCATCTTCTCGGTCGCTGTCTCGCTCGTAGCATTGCTGTCAGTCCTAGGGCTTGCTGGTAAATCCCAATTGCTGTGGCTTCTTGCAGTGATCTCTCACCGCTTACTGGCAGTATACTATGAGGCGAGCACATAGTCGTAGCAGTTTAGACAGTTGCCCACTGAAATTTTGAATCCCTTAATGCAGATTTCTTTGTAGCTGACGATGAATGAATGGTCATTAGTTACCCTTCAAAGCGTGGGTATCAGTTCACTAAAACAGTGTACCGGACTACAAGTAGGTATTTGGAAGCGAAGCCTGCAGACGTGGCCCAGTTGTTGGAGCTCAAACCAGCTCAGCCATTTACTTGTTTCTGCTTTTGGGCAGCAGCTATCATTGTGGCTGGGTGTCGACTGCAGCGCCCATCTGTGCCTGCCCTCTCGTGCCTCTGATACTTTGACAGTTCCCAACGGCCGGTTGCGTAGCTTCCACGAGGAAGGCTCAGCAATCGGATTGCATTTCTTCAAAACTGAAGCTCGGTCAGGATCGCCGGACTACGTCGCCTTTAAGTAGCTCGCATTCATTGGGCCCGGAAAGTTCAACTACATGTGTTGAACGCTGTAGCTTCTTGAGGAAGAACGTTATAACGGTTGAATGACGTGGACCAGTTTACACAGCCCGAAAGAGCATAGCAAGGGGCCGAATGACTCCTAACAGGCCGACAGCAACTTGGACGATTATCGTTGCTACCGTCAGACCGTTGGAGAATTCAATACTTACGCTTTCAGAATCGCAACCATCTCTCACTTCTTGCTTGAGGCCTTTGTATTCTCTAATGGTTGCAGCAGCAACGTTGAGCAGTCTTTCGTCGGTTACACAGGTAGGCAGGTGTGTCGGCATATGATAGCCTCTGATCCCGTTAAAAACAAAGTCATGGCTGTTGCTGTGATTCCCAGTTGCTGCCTTGGTCGTAGCATGTGTCTTTGGGCAAGGACTTGCTGGTTTATCTCAATTGCTGTGGCTCGTTGCAGTTATTTCTCAGAACTGACTTGGCACGCACTGCCGGGCCAGCACTTTGTTGGCAGCAAATTCGATTGTTGCAGTTCTGCCATTCGGATTGCATACTTTCTGTCGCTTGAATACTTTCAGTCGCTTTCACTCGCAACAGTCTTTCGAATTTTAATAATTTGTTAGCAGAGTTGTTGAATATGTCAACCACGTGCTTGTAGCTACCTTAGGAAATAGGTAACAAGAGTTCGATAATTCAGCCCAGTACAAACAACTCAAAGCAGGTTAGCCTGATGCTGAATGACTCCTAACATTATTCTGCCGCTGAAGGATGCTTTTTTTTGTGTGACGTACTCCCTGCCAGACTCTCCAAGCTCTCCGTATCGAGTCGGCTGCTGTGTCTTCTTCGGTCGATCGTAACGACACGTGAGTGGCCGATCAGCTAAAACGCTTGAAGGGTCGTGCGACTGACGACCACAGCATTAGTTTCAGCTCACTGCTTATCCGTTTGTGCATGACGTCAAATGTCTTTGGCGGCCACAGCACAGACGAAATATACTCACGACTGGTACAGTGCTCAAAGAATAAACTACAGGAGATATTCATCGGCTAACAAAATAGAGTGCATCCACGTCTCGCTCATCAGGGTCACATCGGGCCATAAATGAGGCTCTTGTAAACAAATAACAGTTGTACATGTCCTCAGCCGGCAGTTATAGCCCAGTTCTCCGAGCATGTAGGACGTCGGCCAAGTACCTGTATCTGGTCCTGGTCGGCAGCATGTGCTAGTATCAGTGTGGCTAGCTGCAGAGTACAGCACTCATCTGTCCTTCGTCGTTCATGATCCTAAGCGTTTTACGGTTCTTTCCTTCTGCTTGCATACTGTTTGTAGCTTGCAGGTGGTTGTCTCAGCAGTCGAGTCGTATGCCTTCAAAACAGCGACTTGGTTGAGCTCGACCAGTTATTTCAGTTCTAATCACCTCAGTCCGAAATGACTTAAAAATGTGACTATGTGTGTCGATAGCTGTAGCTTCTTTAGGACATTTCTTATTGCAATGCAATGACGTAGCCCACTTTGCACAGCCTACATCAGCTTGGCCATGTGCCCGATGACTCCTAAGTGGGCTAAAGCAGCTTGTAGCCTTATCGTTGCTGCCTGCAGACCATTGCACCATTGAACGAGTAGGCTTTGACGATGCTAAGCCTCGCTTACTTCTTTGTTTGCCGCTTGTTTAATCCGCGATGGTTTAAGCAGTTAGCCTAGGAAGTGTTGCATCGCTTTCGAAGCAAGGCACATATGCTGGTCTGCCCCAGCCAATGATCACATCCCGCCGTACTCGAGCAGCACGGCCGCATGGTCGGCGCCCAGCTTTGCGTTCTCCTTCTTGGCCGCTACGTGCCGAGCATGCTCCTAAGCCACGCGAGGCTTCGCTTCATCTCGGCAGCCCTCGGCCGATGCGATGTTGTGTTTTCGCTTGGCAAAGTATTTAGCGTCTTTCTCATTCTCCGGAGCGATTCACTTCGGGCGTCTTCTCCTCGGCGGCTCTGCAGACGCTGCATCCTACACCTCAGCTGCCGTCTCTTCCGGCTGCCCTTTAGCCGAGTGGGCCTCCTGAACGGCTTCATATGCAAGGCGCGACCACACAATAATTCGCAAAGCCCTGGCAGGCGTTAGAGGTCCGCCGAAGCGACGACGTCACGAGCTTGCAGGCATTCGCGGCGGTCGATGGCAGCTGCTTGCCTAAGCGGCACGTGCAGCAAGCCGAAGACGATAACTTCGCCGTAGCGTGAGTAGCATTCTGAGATCGGCATGCAACGTCCACGAATCGGCAGACGATCCTTGCAATACAATTACTTAGACTATGCATGGTGCCACTCAGCACACTTGCATGCTGACCTTGTGCATGTCACTCGTAACCACGTTTTTCATTTTGTTAATCAAGCTTGATATTACTCAGCTTATGATATTATTTCAAGTGCGTTTTCCTGTGCCTGTGCAGCCTAAAGCGCCTAGAAAGAGATTAAGTTCTCTGAGGGCGCCTAATCAAGGCATTTGTAATTATTAAGTTCTTACCATGCCGATTCAACCAAAGTCAAGGGCGACTGCTCAGCTTCTCGGTCGCTGTCTCGCTCGTAGCATTGCTGTCAGTCCTAGGGCTTGCTGGTAAATCCCAATTGCTGTGGCTTCTTGCAGTGATCTCTCACCGCTTACTGGCAGTATACTATGAGGCGAGCACATAGTCGTAGCAGTTTAGACAGTTGCCCACTGAAATTTTGAATCCCTTAATGCAGATTTCTTTGTAGCTGACGATGAATGAATGGTCATTAGTTACCCTTCAAAGCATGGGTATCAGTTCACTAAAACAGTGTACCGGACTACAAGTAGGTATTTGGAAGCTAAGCCTGCAGACGTGGCCCAGTTGTTGGAGCTCAAACCAGCTCAGCCATTTACTTGTTTCTGCTTTTGGGCAGCAGCTATCATTGTGGCTGGGTGTCGACTGCAGCGCCCATCTGTGCCTGCCCTCACGTGCCTCTGATACTTTGACAGTTCCCAACGGCCGGTTGCGTAGCTTCCACGAGGAAGGCTCAGCAATCGGGTTGCATTTCTTCAAAACTGAAGCTCGGTCAGGATCGCCGGACTACTTCGCCTTTAAGTAGCTCGCATTCAATGGGACCGGAAAGTTCAACTACATGTGTTGAACGCTGTAGCTTCTTGAGGAAGAACGTAATAACGGTTGAATGACGTGGACCAGTTTACACAGCCCGAAAGAGCATAGCAAGGGGCCGAATGACTCCTAACAGGCCGACAGCAACTTGGACGATTATCGTTGCTACCGTCAGACCGTTGGAAAATTCAATACTTACGCTTTCAGAATCGCAACCATCTCTCACTTCTTGCTTGAGGCCTTTGTATTCTCTAATGGTTGCAGCAGCTACGTTGAGCAGTCTTTCGTCGGTTACACAGGTAGGCAGGTGTGTCGGCATATGATAGCCTCTGATCCCGTTAAAAACAAAGTCATGGCTGTTGCTGTGATTCCCAGTTGCTGCCTTGGTCGTAGCATGTGTCTCTGGGCAAGGACTTGCTGGTTTATCTCAATTGCTGTGGCTCGTTGCAGTTATTTCTCAGAACTGACTTGGCACGCACTGCCGGGCCAGTTCTTCATTAGCAGCACATTCGATTGTTGCAGTTCTGCCATCCGGCTTGCATACTTTCTGTCGCTTGCATACTTTCAGTCGCTTTCACTCGCAACAGTCTTTCGAATTTTAATAATTTGTTAGCAGAGTTGTTGAATATGTCAACCACGTGCTTGTAGCTACCTTAGGAAATAGGTAACAAGAGTTCGATAATTCAGCCCAGTACAAACAACTCAAAGCAGGTTAGCCTGATGCTGAATGACTCCTAACATTATTCTGCCGCTGAAGGATGCTTTTTTTTGTGTGACGTACTCCCTGCCAGACTCTCCAAGCTCTCCGTATCGAGTCGGCAGCTGTGTCTTCTTCGGTCGATCGTAACGACACGTGAGTGGCCGATCAGCTAAAACGCTTGAAGGGTCGTGCGACTGACGACCACAGCATTAGTTTCAGCTCACTGCTTATCCGTTTGTGCATGACGTCAAATGTCTTTGGCGGCCACAGCACCGACGAAATACACTCACGACTGGTACAGTGCTCAAAGAATAAACTACAGGAGATATTCTTCGGCTAACAAAATGTCCAATTTGTACTCTTTAATCACAACATCGTTTCAGCTTTGCCCACTACTGTGACTTTCCTTCGGCTAGATTAGGAATACGTCTTGTCGGCCTGGTAACTTGGGGACAGGCAATCGACCAAGCAAAACCAGTCACTACAGAAAGGAAGCGTAAACTCGAAGCTTATGAGCCGATCGGAACAGACAGCCACTAAATGCCCGCGCCATATGCTGAAAATCAGCCAGAGTGTGAATCGACGTCTCGCTCATCAGGGTCACTTCGGGCCATAAATGAGGCTCTTGTAAACAAAATAACAGTTGTACATGTCCTCAGTCCGGCAGTTACAGCCCAGTTCTCCGAAGCATGTAGGACGTCGGCCAAGTACCTGTATCTGGTCCTGGTCGGCAGCATGTGCTAGTATCAGTGTGGCTAGCTGCAGAGTACAGCACTCATCTGTCCTTCGTCGTTCATGATCCTAAGCGTTTTGCGGTTCTTTCCTTCTGCTTGCATACTGTTTGTAGCTTGCAGGTGGTTGTCTCAGCAGTCGAGTCGTATGCCTTCAAAACAGCGACTTGGTTGAGCTCGACCAGTTATTTCAGTTCTAATCACCTCAGTCCGAAATGACTTAAAAATGTGACTATGTGTGTCGATAGCTGTAGCTTCTTTAGGACATTTCTTATTGCAATGCAATGACGTAGCCCACTTTGCACAGCCTACATCAGCTTGGCCATGTGCCCGATGACTCCTAAGTGGGCTAAAGCAGCTTGTAGCCTTATCGTTGCTGCCTGCAGACCATTGCACCATTGAACGAGTAGGCTTTGACGATGCTAAGCCTCGCTTACTTCTTTGTTCGCCGCTTGTTTAATCCGCGATGGTTTTAGCAGTTAGCCTAGGAAGTGTTGCATCGCTTTCGAAGCAAGGCACATATGCTGGTCTGCCCCAGCCAATGATCACATCCCGCCGTACTCGAGCAGCACGGCCGCATGGTCGGCGCCCAGCTTTGCGTTCTCCTTTTCGGCCGCTATGTGCCGAGCATGCTCCTCAGCCACGCGAGGCTTCGCTTCATCTCGGCAGCCCTCGGCCAATGCGATGTTGTGTTTTCGCTTGGCAAAGTATTTAGCGTCTTTCTCATTCTCCGGAGCGATTCACTTCGGGCGTCTTCTCCTCGGCGGCTCTGCAGACGCTGCATCCTACACCTCAGCTGCCGTCTCTTCCGGCTGCCCTTTAGCCGAGTGGGCCTCCTGAACGGCTTCATATGCAAGGCGCGACCACACAATAATTCGCAAAGCCCTGGCAGGCGTTAGAGGTCCGCCGAAGCGACGACGTCACGAGCTTGCAGGCATTCGCGGCGGTCGATGGCAGCTGCTTGCCTAAGCGGCACGTGCAGCAAGCCGAAGACGATAACTTCGCCGTAGCGTGAGTAGCATTCTGAGATCGGCATGCAACGTCCACGAATCGGCAGACGATCCTTGCAATACAATTACTTAGACTATGCATGGTGCCACTCAGCACACTTGCATGCTGACCTTGTGCATGTCACTCGTAACCACGTTTTTCATTTTGTTAATCAAGCTTGATATTACTCAGCTTATGATATTATTTCAAGTGCGTTTTCCTGTGCAGCAAAGCGCCTAGAAAGAGATTAAGTTCTCTGAGGGCGCCTAATCAAGGGCATTGTAATTATTATTACCATGCCGATTCAACTTCCACTAACCACATTTGCATGCTGACCCAGTGCATGTAACCCCTAACCATGTTATTCATTTTGTTTGTTTTTCAAGCATGATTTTACTTACTATTCTATTGCGTATCACTTTGAAGCAAATGTAAAGCGCCTAGAAAGAGATTAAGTTCTCCGAGGGCGCTTTTATTATTAACCAAAGTCAAGGGCGACTGCTCAGCTTCTCGGTCGCTGTCTCGCTCGTAGCATTGCTGTCAGTCCTAGGGCTTGCTGGTAAATCCCAATTGCTGTGGCTTCTTGCAGTGATCTCTCACCGCTTACTGGCAGTATACTATGAGGCGAGCACATAATCGTAGCAGTTTAGACAGTTGCCCACTGAAATTTTGAATCCCTTAATGCAGATTTCTTTGTAGCTGACGATGAATGAATGGTCATTAGTTACCCTTCAAAGCATGGGTATCAGTTCACTAAAACAGTGTACCGGACTACAAGTAGGTATTTGGAAGCGAAGCCTGCAGACGTGGCCCAGTTGTTGGAGCTCAAACCAGCTCAGCCATTTACTTGTTTCTGCTTTTGGGCAGCAGCTATCATTGTGGCTGGGTGTCGACTGCAGCGCCCATCTGTGCCTGCCCTCACGTGCCTCTGATACTTTGACAGTTCCCAACGGCCGGTTTCGAAGCTTCCACGAGAAAGGCTCAGCAATCGGGTTGCATTTCTTCAAAACTGAAGCTCGGTCAGGATCGCCGTACTACTTTGCCTTTAAGTAGCTCGCATTTAATGGGACCGGAAAGTTCAACTACATGTGTTGAACGCTGTAGCTTCTTGAGGAAGAACGTAATAACGGTTGAATGACGTGGACCAGTTTACACAGCCCGAAAGAGCATAGCAAGGGGCCAAATGACTCCTAACAGGCCGACAGCAACTTGGACGATTATCGTGTCTACCGTCAGACCGTTGGAAAATTCAATACTTACGCTTTCAGAATCGCAACCATCTCTCTTTTCTTGCTTGAGGCCTTTGTATTCTCTAATGGTTGCAGCAGCTACGTTGAGCAGTCTTTCGTCGGTTACACAGGTAGGCAGGTGTGTCGGCATATGATAGCCTCTGATCCCGTTAAAAACAAAGTCATGGCTGTTGCTGTGATTCCCAGTTGCTGCCTTGGTCGTAGCATGTGTCTCTGGGCAAGGACTTGCTGGTTTATCTCAATTGCTGTGGCTCGTTGCAGTTATTTCTCAGAACTGACTTGGCACGCACTGCCGGGCCAGGTCTTCATTAGCAGCACATTCGATTGTTGCTGTTCTGCCATCCGGCTTGCATACTTTCTGTCGCTTGCATACTTTCAGTCGCTTTCACTCGCAACAGTCTTTCGAATTTAATAATTTGTTAGCAGAGTTGTTGAAAATGTCAACCACGTGCTTGTAGCTACCTTAGGAAATAGGTAACAAGAGTTCGATAATTCAGCCCAGTACAAACAACTCAAAGCAGGTTAGCCTGATGCTGAATGACTCCTAACATTATTCTGCCGCTGAAGGATGCTTTTTTTTGTGTGACGTACTCCCTGCCAGACTCTCCAAGCTCTCCGTATCGAGTCGGCAGCTGTGTCTTCTTCGGTCGATCGTAACGACACGTGAGTGGCCGATCAGCTAAAACGCTTGAAGGGTCGTGCGACTGACGACCACAGCATTAGTTTCAGCTCACTGCTTATCCGTTTGTGCATGACGTCAAATGTCGTTGGCGGCCACAGCACCGACGAAATATACTCACGACTGGTACAGTGCTCAAAGAATAAACTACAGGAGATATTCTTCGGCTAACAAAATGTGTCCAATTTGTACTCTTTAATCACAACATCGTTTCAGCTTTGCCCACTACTGTGATTTTCCTTCGGCTAGATTAGGAATACGTCTTGTCGGCCTGGTAACTTGGGGACAGGCAATCGACGCCAAGCCAAAACCAGTCACTACAGAAAGGAAGCGTAAACTCGAAGCTTATGAGCCGATCGGAACAGACAGCCACTAAATGCCCGCGCCATATGCTGAAATTCAGCCAGTGTGCATCGACGTCTCGCACATCAGGGTCACTTCGGGCCACAAATGAGACTCTTGTAAACAAATAACAGTTGTATGTTTCCTCAGTCGGCAGTTACAGCCCAGCTCTCCAAGCATGTGGGACGTCGGCCAAGTACCTGTATCTGGTCCTGGTCGGCAGCATGTGCTAGTATCAGTGTGGCTAGCTGCAGAGTACAGCACTCATCTGTCCTTCGTCGTTCATGATCCTAAGCGTTTTTTGCGGTTCTTTCCTTCTGCTTGCATACTGTTTGTAGCTTGCAGGTGGTTGTCTCAGCAGTCGAGTCGTATGCCTTCAAAACAGCGACTTGGTTGAGCTCGACCAGTTATTTCAGTTCTAATCACCTCAGTCCGAAATGACTTAAAAATGTGACTATGTTTGTCGATAGCTGTAGCTTCTTTAGGACATTTCTTATTGCAATGCAATGCCGTAGCCCACTTTGCACAGCCTACATCAGCTTGGCCATGTGCCCGATGACTCCTAAGTGGGCTAAAGCAGCTTGTAGCCTTATCGTTGCTGCCTGCAGACCATTGCACCATTGAACGAGTAGGCTTTGACGATGCTAAGCCTCGCTTACTTCTTTGTTTGCCGCTTGTTTAATCCGCGATGGTTTAAGCAGTTAGCCTAGGAAGTGTTGCATCGCTTTCGAAGCAAGGCACATATGCTGGTCTGCCCCAGCCAATGATCACATCCCGCCGTACTCGAGCGGCACGGCCGCATGGTCGGCGCCCAGCTTTGCGTTCTCCTTCTTGGCCGCTACGTGCCGAGCATGCTCCTAAGCCACGCGAGGCTTCGCTTCATCTCGGCAGCCCTCGGCCGATGCGATGTTGTGTTTTTCGCTTGGCAAAGTATTTAGCGTCTTTCTCATTCTCCGGAGCGATTCACTTCGGGCGTCTTCTCCTCGGCGGCTCTGCAGACGCTGCATCCTACACCTCAGCTGCCGTCTCTTCCGGCTGCCCTTTAGCCGAGTGGGCCTCCTGAACGGCTTCATATGCAAGGCGCGACCACACAATAATTCGCAAAGCCCTGGCAGGCGTTAGAGGTCCGCCGAAGCGACGACGTCACGAGCTTGCAGGCATTCGCGGCGGTCGATGGCAGCTGCTTGCCTAAGCGGCACGTGCAGCAAGCCGAAGACGATAACTTCGCCGTAGCGTGAGTAGCATTCTGAGATCGGCATGCAACGTCCACGAATCGGCAGACGATCCTTGCAATACAATTACTTAGACTATGCATGGTGCCACTAAGCACACTTGCATGCTGACCTTGTGCATGTCACTCGTAACCACGTTTTTCATTTTGTTAATCAACCTTGATATTACTCAGCTTATGATATTATTTCAAGTGCGTTTTCCTGTGCAGCAAAGCGCCTAGAAAGAGATTAAGTTCTCTGAGGGCGCCTAATCAAGGGCATTGTAATTATTATTACCATGCCGATTCAACTTCCACTAACCACATTTGTCTGAGTGCGACCCCTGCTCAGCTTTTTACTTACTATTCGCGTCGCTTTGTCTCGCTCGAAAGAGATTAAGTTCTCATTGCTGTCAGTCCTAGGGCTCAGCTTGCTCGTAGCATTGTAAAGGGCTCCCAATTGCTGTGGCTTCTTGCAGTGATCTCTCACACAGCTTACTGGCAGTATACTATGAGGCGAGCACGTAGTCGTAGCAGTTTAGACAGTTGCCCACTGAAATTTTGAATCCCTTAATGCTGATTTCTTTGTAGCTGACGATGAATGAATGGTCATTAGTTACCCTTCAAAGCATGGGTATCAGTTCACTAAAACAGTGTACCGGACTACAAGTAGGTATTCGGAAGCGAAGCCTGCAGACGTGGCCCAGTTGTTGGAGCTCAAACCAGCTCAGCCATTTACTTGTTTCTGCTTTTGGGCAGCAGCTATCATTGTGGCTGGGTGTCGACTGCAGCGCCCATCTGTGCCTGCCCTCACGTGCCTCTGATACTTTGACAGTTCCCAACGGCCGGTTGCGTAGCTTCCACGAGGAAGGCTCAGCAATCGGATTGCATTTCTTCAAAACTGAAGCTCGGTCAGGATCGCCGGACTACTTTGCCTTTAAGTAGCTCGCATTCATTGGGCCCGGAAAGTTCAACTACATGTGTTGAACGCTGTAGCTTCTTGAGGAAGAACGTAATAACGGTTGAATGACGTGGACCAGTTTACACAGCCCGAAAGAGCATAGCAAGGGGCCGAATGACTCCTAACAGGCCGACAGCAACTTGGACGATTATCGTTGCTACCGTCAGACCGTTGGAAAATTCAATACTTACGCTTTCAGAATCGCAACCATCTCTCACTTCTTGCTTGAGGCCTTTGTATTCTCTAATGGTTGCAGCAGCTACGTTGAGCAGTCTTTCGTCGGTTACACAGGTAGGCAGGTGTGTCGGCATAGTATAGCCACTGATCCCGTTAAAAACAAAGTCATGGCTGTTGCTGTGATTCCCAGTTGCTGCCTTGGTCGTAGCATGTGTCTCTGGGCAAGGACTTGCTGGTTTATCTCAATTGCTGTGGCTCGTTGCAGTTATTTCTCAGAACTGACTTGGCACGCACTGCCGGGCCAGGTCTTCATTAGCAGCACATTCGATTGTTGCTGTTCTGCCATCCGGCTTGCATACTTTCTGTCGCTTGCATACTTTCAGTCGCTTTCACTCGCAACAGTCTTTCGAATTTTAATAATTTGTTAGCAGAGTTGTTGAATATGTCAACCACGTGCTTGTAGCTACCTTAGGAAATAGGTAACAAGAGTTCGATAATTCAGCCCAGTACAAACAACTCAAAGCAGGTTAGCCTGATGCTGAATGACTCCTAACATTATTCTGCCGCTGAAGGATGCTTTTTTTTGTGTGACGTACTCCCTGCCAGACTCTCCAAGCTCTCCGTATCGAGTCGGCAGCTGTGTCTTCTTCGGTCGATCGTAACGACACGTGAGTGGCCGATCACCTAAAACGCTTGAAGGGTCGTGCGACTGACGACCACAGCATTAGTTTCAGCTCACTGCTTATCCGTTTGTGCATGACGTCAAATGTCGTTGGCGGCCACAGCACCGACAAAATATACTCACGACTCGTACAGTGCTCAAAGAACAAACTACAGGAGATATATTCTTCGGCTAACAAAATGTCCAATTTGTACTCTTTAATCACAACATCGTTTCAGCTTTGCCCACTACTGTGACTTTCCTTCGGCTAGATTAGGAATACGTCTTGTCGGCCTGGTAACTTGGGGACAGGCAATCGACGCCAAGCCAAAACCAGTCACTACAGAAAGGAAGCGTAAACTCGAAGCTTATGAGCCGATCGGAACAGACAGCCACTAAATGCCCGCGCCATATGCTGAAATTCAGCCAGTGTGAATCGACGTCTCGCTCATCAGGGTCACTTCGGGCCATAAATGAGGCTCTTGTAAACAAATAACAGTTGTACGTCTCCTCAGTCGGCAGTTACAGCCCAGCTCTCCAGGCATGTAGGACGTCGGCCAAGTACCTGTATCTGGTCCTGGTCGGCAGCATGTGCTAGTATCAGTGTGGCTAGCTGCAGAGTACAGCACTCATCTGTCCTTCGTCGTTCATGATCCTAAGCGTTTTGTGGCTCTTTCCTTCTGCTTCCATACTGTTTGTAGCTTGCAGGTGGTTGTCTCAGCAGTCGAGTCGTATGCCTTCAAAACAGCGACTTGGTTGAGCTCGACCAGTTATTTCAGTTCTAATCACCTCGGTCCGAAATGACTCTAAAATTTGACTATGTGTGTCGATAGCTGTAGCTTCTTTAGGATATTTCTTATTGCAATGCAATGACGTAGCCCACTTTGCACAGCCTACATCAGCTTGGCCATGTGCCCGATGACTCCTAAGTGGGCTAAAGCAGCTTGTAGCCTTATCGTTGCTGCCTGCAGACCATTGCACCATTGAACGAGTAGGCTTTGACGATGCTAAGCCTCGCTTACTTCTTTGTTTGCCGCTTGTTTAATCCGCGATGGTTTAAGCAGTTAGCCTAGGAAGTGTTGCATCGCTTTCGAAGCAAGGCACATATGCTGGTCTGCCCCAGCCAATGATCACATCCCGCCGTACTCGAGCAGCACGGCCGCATGGTCGGCGCCCAGCTTTGCGTTCTCCTTCTTGGCCGCTACGTGCCGAGCATGCTCCTAAGCCACGCGAGGCTTCGCTTCATCTCGGCCGCCCTCGGCCGATGCGATGTTGTGTTTTCGCTTGGCAAAGTATTTAGCGTCTTTCTCATTCTCCGGAGCGATTCACTTCGGGCGTCTTCTCCTCGGCGGCTCTGCAGACGCTGCATCCTACACCTCAGCTGCCGTCTCTTCCGGCTGCCCTTTAGCCGAGTGGGCCTCCTGAACAGCTTCATATGCAAGGCGCGACCACACAATAATTCGCAAAGCCCTGGCAGGCGTTAGAGGTCCGCCGAAGCGACGACGTCACGAGCTTGCAGGCATTCGCGGCGGTCGATGGCAGCTGCTTGCCTAAGCGGCACGTGCAGCAAGCCGAAGACGATAACTTCGCCGTAGCGTGAGTAGCATTCTGAGATCGGCATGCAACGTCCACGAATCGGCAGACGATCCTTGCAATACAATTACTTAGACTATGCATGGTGCCACTAAGCACACTTGCATGCTGACCTTGTGCATGTCACTCGTAACCACGTTTTTCATTTTGTTAATCAACCTTGATATTACTCAGCTTATGATATTATTTCAAGTGCGTTTTCCTGTGCAGCAAAGCGCCTAGAAAGAGATTAAGTTCTCTGAGGGCGCCTAATCAAGGGCATTGTAATTATTATTACCATGCCGATTCAACCAAAGTCAAGGGCGACTGCTCAGCTTCTCGGTCGCTGTCTCGCTCGTAGCATTGCTGTCAGTCCTAGGGCTTGCTGGTAAATCCCAATTGCTGTGGCTTCTTGCAGTGATCTCTCACCGCTTACTGGCAGTATACTATGAGGCGAGCACGTAGTCGTAGCAGTTTAGACAGTTGCCCACTGAAATTTTGAATCCCTTAATGCTGATTTCTTTGTAGCTGACGATGAATGAATGGTCATTAGTTACCCTTTAAAGCATGGGTATCAGTTCCCTAAAACAGTGTACCGGACTACAAGTAGGTATTCGGAAGCGAAGCCTGCAGACGTGGCCCAGTTGTTGGAGCTCAAACCAGCTCAGCCATTTACTTGTTTCTGCTTTTGGGCAGCAGCTATCATTGTGGCTGGGTGTCGACTGCAGCGCCCATCTGTGCCTGCCCTCTCGTGCCTCTGATACTTTGACAGTTCCCAACGGCCGGTTGCGTAGCTTCCACGAGGAAGGCTCAGCAATCGGATTGCATTTCTTCAAAACTGAAGCTCGGTCAGGATCGCCGGACTACGTCGCCTTTAAGTAGCTCGCATTCATTGGGCCCGGAAAGTTCAACTACATGTGTTGAACGCTGTAGCTTCTTGAGGAAGAACGTAATAACGGTTGAATGACGTGGACCAGTTTACACAGCCCGAAAGAGCATAGCAAGGGGCCGAATGACTCCTAACAGGCCGACAGCAACTTGGACGATTATCGTTGCTACCGTCAGACCGTTGGAAAATTCAATACTTACGCTTTCAGAATCGCAACCATCTCTCACTTCTTGCTTGAGGCCTTTGTATTCTCTAATGGTTGCAGCAGCTACGTTGAGCAGTCTTTCGTCGGTTACACAGGTAGGCAGGTGTGTCGGCATATGATAGCCTCTGATCCCGTTAAAAACAAAGTCATGGCTGTTGCTGTGATTCCCAGTTGCTGCCTTGGTCGTAGCATGTGTCTCTGGGCAAGGACTTGCTGGTTTATATCAATTGCTGTGGCTCGTTGCAGTTATTTCTCAGAACTGACTTGGCACGCACTGCCGGGCCAGGTCTTCATTAGCAGCACATTCGATTGTTGCTGTTCTGCCATCCGGCTTGCATACTTTCTGTCGCTTGCATACTTTCAGTCGCTTTCACTCGCAACAGTCTTTCGAATTTAATTAATTTGTTAGCAGAGTGGTTGAATATGTCAACCACGTGCTTGTAGCTACCTTAGGAAATAGGTAACAAGAGTTCGATAATTCAGCCCAGTACAAACAACTCAAAGCAGGTTAGCCTGATGCTGAATGACTCCTAACATTATTCTGCCGCTGAAGGATGCTTTTTTTTGTGTGACGTACTCCCTGCCAGACTCTCCAAGCTCTCCGTATCGAGTCGGCAGCTGTGTCTTCTTCGGTCGATCGTAACGACACGTGAGTGGCCGATCACCTAAAACGCTTGAAGGGTCGTGCGACTGACGACCACAGCATTAGTTTCAGCTCACTGCTTATCCGTTTGTGCATGACGTCAAATGTCGTTGGCGGCCACAGCACCGACAAAATATACTCACGACTCGTACAGTGCTCAAAGAACAAACTACAGGAGATATTCTTCGGCTAACAAAATGTCCAATTTGTACTCTTTAATCACAACATCGTTTCAGCTTTGCCCACTACTGTGACTTTCCTTCGGCTAGATTAGGAATACGTCTTGTCGGCCTGGTAACTTGGGGACAGGCAATCGACGCCAAGCCAAAACCAGTCACTACAGAAAGGAAGCGTAAACTCGAAGCTTATGAGCCGATCGGAACAGACAGCCACTAAATGCCCGCGCCATATGCTGAAATTCAGCCAGTGTGAATCGACGTCTCGCTCATCAGGGTCACTTCGGGCCATAAATGAGGCTCTTGTAAACAAATAACAGTTGTACGTCTCCTCAGTCGGCAGTTACAGCCCAGCTCTCCAGGCATGTAGGACGTCGGCCAAGTACCTGTATCTGGTCCTGGTCGGCAGCATGTGCTAGTATCAGTGTGGCTAGCTGCAGAGTACAGCACTCATCTGTCCTTCGTCGTTCATGATCCTAAGCGTTTTTGTGGCTTCTTTCCTTCTGCTTGCTTTTTGCATACTGTTTGTAGCTTGCAGGTGGTTGTCTCAGCAGTCGAGTCGTATGCCTTCAAAACAGCGACTTGGTTGAGCTCGACCAGTTATTTCAGTTCTAATCACCTCGGTCCGAAATGACTCTAAAATTTGACTATGTGTGTCGATAGCTGTAGCTTCTTTAGGATATTTCTTATTGCAATGCAATGACGTAGCCCACTTTGCACAGCCTACATCAGCTTGGCCATGTGCCCGATGACTCCTAAGTGGGCTAAAGCAGCTTGTAGCCTTATCGTTGCTGCCTGCAGACCATTGCACCATTGAATGAGTAGGCTTTGACGATGCTAAGCCTCGCTTACTTCTTTGTTTGCCGCTTGTTTAATCCGCGATGGTTTTAGCAGTTAGCCTAGGAAGTGTTGCATCGCTTTCGAAGCAAGGCACATATGCTGGTCTGCCCCAGCCAATGATCACATCCCGCCGTACTCGAGCAGCACGGCCGCATGGTCGGCGCCCAGCTTTGGGACGCTCCTTCTTGGCCACTACGTGCCGAGCATGCTCCTAAGCCACGCGAGGCTTGGCTTCATCTCGGCAGCCCTCGGCCGATGCGATGTTGTGTTTTCGCTTGGCAAAGTATTTGGCGTCTTTCTCATTCTCCGGAGCGATTCGATTCGGGCGTCTTCTCCTCGGCGGCTCTGCCGACGCTGCATCCTACTCCTCAGCTGCCGTCTCTTCCGGCTGCCCTTTAGCCGAGTGGGCCTCCTGAACGGCTTCATATGCAAGGCGCGATCACACAATAATTCGCAAAGCCCTGGCTGGCGTTAGAGGTCCGTCGAAGCGACGACGTCACGAGTTTGCAGGCATTCGCGGCGGTCGATGGCAGCTGCTTGCCTAAGCGGCACGTGCTGCAAGCCGAAGATGGTAACGTCGCCTTAGTGTGTGTAGCATCCTGAGATCGGCATGCAACGTCCACGAATCGGCAGACGATCCCTGCAATACAATTACTTAGACTATGCATGGTGCCACTAAACACACTTGCATGCTGACCATGTGCATGTCACTCGTAACCACGTTTTTCATTTTGTTAATCAAGCTTGATATTACTCAGCTTATGATATTACTTCAATTGCCTTTCCCCGTGCAGCAAATCTTAAGCGCCTAGAAAGAGATTAAGTTCTCTGACGGCGCCTAATCAAGGGCATTGTTATTTTTATTACCATGCCGATTCAACCGAAGTCGAGGGCGACTGCTCAGCTTCTCTGTCGCTGCCTCGCTCGTAGCATTGCTGTCAGTCCCATGAGTTGCTAGGACATCCCAATTGCTGTGGCTTCTCGCAGTGATCACTCGCAGCTCACTGGCAGTACACTATGAGGCGAGCCTATGGTCTCGGCAGTTTAGATAGTTCCCCATTGAAATTTTGAATTCCTAATGTGGATTTCTGTGTAGCTGACGATGAAAGAATGTTCATTAGGAACCCTTTAAAGCATCGGTATCAGTTAACTAAAACAGTGTACCTGAATACAAGTAGGTATTTGGAAGCGAAGCCTGCAGACGTGGCCCAGTTGTTGGAGCTCAAACCAGCTCAGCCATTTAGTTGTTTCTGCTTTTGGGCAGCAGCTATCATTGTGGCTCGGTGTCGCCTGTAGTGCCCATCTGTGCCTGCCCTCACGTGCCTCTTATACTTTGACAGTTCCCAACGGCCGGTTGCGTAGCTTCCGCGAGGAAGGCTCAGCAATCGGGTTGCATTTCTTCAAAACTGAAGCTCGGTCAGGATCGCCGGAATACTTCGCCTTTAAGTAGCTCGCATCCAATCGGACCGAAAAGTTCAACTAAATGTGTTGAACGCTGTAGCTTTTTGAGGAAAAACGTAATAACGGTGTAATGACGTTAACACAGCCCGAAAGAGCATAGCAAGAGGCTGAATGACTCCTAACAGACCAACAGCAACTTGGACGATTATCGTTGCTACCGTCAGACCGTTGGAAAAATCAAAACCTACGCTTTCAGAATCGCAACCGTCTCTCACTTTTTGCTTGAGGCTTTTGTATTCTCTCATGGTTGCAGCAGCTACGTTGAGCAGTGTTTCGTCGGTTACACAGGTAGGCAGGTGTGTCGGCATAGTATAGCCACAGATCCCGTTAAACCAAATTTATGGCTGATGCTGTGATTCTCAGTCGCTGCCTTGGTCGTAGCATTTGTCTCTGGGTGGGGACTTGCTGGTTTATCTCAATTGCTGTGGCTCGTTGCAGTTAGTTCTCAGAACGGACTTGGCATGCACTGGGGGGCCAGCACTTTTTTAGCAGCACATTCGATTGTTGCAGTTCTGCCATCCGGCACTCATACGTTTTGTCGCTTGCATACTTTCAGTCACTTTTATTCGCGGCAGTCGCGTTATTTTTTCCTTATATGTCTCCTGGTTGTGGTTGACTGACTTCTTCGAATGTCAATATATCGTTAGCAGTGTTGTTGACAATGTCATCTACGTGTGTCGATAGCTGTAGCTACCTTAGGAAATAGGTAATAAGAGTTTGATAATTCAGCCCAGTAGATACAACTTAAAGCAGGTTAGCCAGGTGCTGAATGACTCCAAACATTATTCTGCTGCTGAAGGATGCTTTTTCCTGCGAAGTACTCCCTTCCAGAATCTTCAAGCTCGAGGTAGCGATTTGTTAGCTTTGTCTTTATCGGTCTATCGTTGTGACACGTGAGAAGCCGATCAGCCAAAGTCCCTGAAGTGTCATGCGACTGATGACCACAGCGTTTGTTCATGCCAATGCAGAATTCTTCAGCTTACTGCTTATCTGTTTGTGCAAGACGTCGAATGTCTTTGACGACCAAAGCACCGAAGAAATATACTCACGACTGGTACAGTGCTCAAAGACTAAACTACAGGAGATATACTTCGGCTAACGAAATGTCCGATTTGTACTCTTTAATCACAAAATAATTTCAGCCTTGCCCACTACTATTATTATCCTTCGGATATATAAGGAATACGTCTTGTCGTCCTGGTATTTTGGGGACAGGCAATCGACGCCAAGGCAAAACCAGTGACTACAGAAAGGAAGCGTAAACTCGAAGCTTATGCGTCGATCGGAACAAACGGCCACTAAATGCCCGGGCCTAAATTCAGCCAGTATGCATCCACGTCTCGCTCATCAGGGTCACATCCGCCCAAAAATGAGGCTCTTGTAAACAAATAACAGTTGTACATCTCCTCAGCTGGCAGTTATAGCCTGGTTCTCCGAGCATGTAGGAGGTCGGCCATGTGCCTCTATCTGGTCCTGGTCGGCAGCATGTGCTAGTATCAGGATGGCCAGCTGCAGAGTACAGCAGTTCCTCAACCTGTGACGTTTCTTAAAAGGTTCTCCGAAGTTTCTGCCTGTGATGTAGCTGCCTTAATAAGGTCTAGCAAAAAGAGCTCGTCTCCTGAAGACCCTATTCCTTCATCTCTGTGGTTTTCACTTGCAGACCAACTTAGCCCTGCCATAAGTACGATTTTTAATGCTTCTTTGGGAAAAGGGGTCGTCCCCAAGTATTTTAAATCGGCTATCGTTAGACCTATCCTTAAAAAGCCTGGATTAGACACAGAGGTCCTAGCAAACTATCGTCCAGTGTCCCTTTCTTCCGTTCTTATCAAAGATTCTTGAAAAAATTGCTGCTAAGCAGCTAGTTGAACATATTGAAAATAATGGAATGCTTGAAACATTTCACTCAGGGTTCAAGAGGCAGCACTCTACTGAAACTGCTCTCCTCCGTGTTAACAATGACATTCTACGTGGCAACGACGACGGGAATGTCACTGCCTTAGCTCTGCTAGATCTGTCTGCTGCCTTTGACACCATTGATCACGGAGTTCTGCTTGAACGATTGAGAACAACGATCGATCTGGCAGACGAAGCACTGGCGTGGTTTAAATTATACTTATCTGATCGTGTTCAATCCGTGTCGTGTGGGGGTCAGGTCTCAGACATGACAAGGGTCACCTGTGGAGTCCCTCAAGGATCCGTACTTGGTCCCTTGCTGTTCTCTATTTATACGCAACCTCTGGGAAAAGTGATCAAGGCCCATGGAATAGGATATCACTTCTATGCTGACGATACTCAGTTGTATTTGTCATTTAAACCGTCGGAATCTGCTGCAGCAACTGACAAACTGAATGCTTGCCTTGCGGATATTCGATCCTGGATGTCGGAAAACTTCCTGAAATTAAATGACGATAAAACCGAACTGCTTCTCATAGGACACCCTAAGCGTGTGGCTGGATTAAAAGGCTTTGCTGTTCTAATAGGTGATGCTATTGTGCGACCTTCACCACGTGCTCGTAATCTAGGTGTCGTGTTCGACAGCTGCCTCAATTTCAAAAGCTTCATTCAGAAGACTGCCTCTACAGCTAGCCATCACATCCGATCCCTATCCAAGCTTAGAAGCTGTCTCCCACAGTGGCTTGTAAAAAATTAACTTGCTCTTTAGTTCTGTCTCGGCTTGATTATTGTAATTCCCTTTTGGCTGGGCTGCCAAAGAAAGCTATTATGCCACTACATCGGACTATGAATATGGCTGCAAATCTAGTCTTCAAGTCCCAGCAGTTTGAGCACGTGTCTCCTTTGCTGAAAGAGCTAGAATGGTTGCCGGTTGAGCAAAGAATACAGAGCAAAGTTCTTATGCTGACCCACATGGCCCGCCACGGCTTGGCTCCTTCATACCTAGCTGAACTGCTGCATCAGTTTCAGCCTGTTCGCGCCCTCAGGTCCTGTGTGGACAATAAATTAGCTGTCCCATTCCTCCGCTTAAAGACAGTTGGCGACAGAAGCTTTAGCTCTGCAGGTCCAAGACTGTGGAACTCGCTTCCACAATTCTTACGCAACGACATCTACTCTCCAACTGCCGACTATGGCACATCTTTTTCAGCGGTCCTGAACTGCTACTTCTATGCTACTCACTACCTCAACTGCTCTCCTAAATCTGCTATGCTTCCCACTTTCTCTTTGTTACGTGAGACGAAGTCTGTTGGCTACCGAATGCGTACCGAAAGCCGCTTAGGCTATGAGTGGGCTATACAAAACTCTCCTGAGTAACACCCACATGGTCTTTATGACTTTGTGGAGTTACTGACGGAGATACATAAATACATACACTCATCTGTCCTTCGCATTTAATATCCTAAGCGTTTTGCGGTTTTTCCCTTCTGCTTGCATACCGTTTGTAGCTTGAAGGTGGTTGTTTCAGCAGTCGAGTCGTATGCCTTCAAAAAGCCACTTGGTTGAGCTCGACCAACTATTTAAGTTCTAATCACCTTATTCTGAAATGACTTCAAATGTTGACTATGTGCATCGACCGCTGTAGCGTCTTTAGGAAATTTCTAATTGCAATGCAATGACCTGGGCCACTTTGCACAGCCGATATCAGCTTGGTCATGTGCCTGATAACTCCAAAGAGGGCTAAAGCAGCTTGTCGCGGTATCGTCGGCGTTAGCGTTATCGTTATCACTGGCTCAGCTCTGCAATGGTTCAGGTCTTATCTCAGTGGGAGACTCCAGAGTATCGACGTGAATGGACAAAGATCATCTGAAGTACCTCTGAAATATGGAGTACCTCAGGGCTCAGTGCTAGGTCCGGTTCTTTTCCCGGTTTATACTGTGCTTCATGCTGATGTGATTGCCAAGCACAATCTAGGTTTCACTTTTATGCGGATGACACTCAGTTGTACCTTTGCTTTGATCTCTCCCAGCCGTCGAGCCCCTCAAATTCGCTCAACTCACTAGCTGCATGCATTGATGACATCCGCACGTGGATGGCAGCAAATTTTCTAAAACTAAACGATGATAAACTGTGCCATAGTCGGCACTAAACTCACTTACTTGTTATGGGCAAACCCAGTGTGATTCAGAGATTCGAAAGGCTGACGCTCAAAATTAGCTCTGGCAGCATATCTCCAGTTGAATCAGCTCAAAATCTAGGTGTCATGTTCCAAAGCGACCTCTCGTTTGACGACCATATCAGCTCCACAGTCAAATCCGTCTATTTTCAGCTTCATGACATTGCTAAAATTCGGGCTTGTTCAGATAAAGATACCACATCTAAGTTGGTCCATGCATTCGTGACATCCCGTCTCGACTTCTGCAACTCACTGCTTACTGGCCTACCAGCATGTGCGATCAGGCGATTGCAGCTGGTTTAAAACTCGGCAGCTAGACTTGTCTGACGTGAGCGTTGCAGTTGCCACATTACTCCATTTCTCGCCGACCTGCACTGGCTACCAGTCAAGCAACGGATTGACTTTACGGTTTTGTTGCTCACTTTTAGGTCCCTTCATTCTATGGCTCCAGCCTATCTTTCAGATATACTACCCCATCAGGCCAAGCATCGCACCACCAGCTTTTCGGAATACAACAGTCTAGAAATACCTCGTACAAACCTTAAATCCTTTGGAGACCGTGCAGTTAGTTCGTATGCTCCCAAAGCCTGGAACTCCCTCCCGACCTGCGTCAGAACATCCCCTGAACTGACCACATTTAAAAGGAGCCTACAAACACACCTATTTAGGACAGCATTTAGTGGGTCCCTGTGATTCGTCCTTGATGTGCTTAGGCGTGCTGACACTGTGCATGCTGCCACTAACCACATTTGCATGCTGACCCTGTGTATGTCAACCCTAACCATATTTTTCATTGTGTTTGTTTTTAAGCATGGTTTTACTTACCATTTAAGTGCATTTTACTTTGCAGCAAATTTAAAGCGCCTATAAAGAGATTAAGTTCTCTGAGGGCGCTTTATCAAGTGAGTTATTATTAATAATATTATTATCGTTGCTGCCTGCAGACCTTTCCACCATTGAACGCATAGGCTTTGACGATGCTAAGCCTGGCTTACTTCCTTGTTGGCCGCTTGTTTAATCCGTTTATTCTTACCTGCAGCTAAGCACCGATCGCCATTAGGAGCCTCTGATTTTGCTTGATTTCTGGCGCTCCAGTCAGAGTCACTAGCACACCTTTCTCATGCTTAGCTAAAGTTTTGCTGCCAGTACAGTCGGCTACGTTTTTCTACTCCATATTCTTTGCGATCAGTTTTACTACATGGAAGATGGACCTCTCTACCTCCTGCAACAAATTCCTAGCTCGAGATATTAGGGCATACCTAATGCCTTGGCGGTAGCCTCAGGTTTAAAGGTAGCTATAGCTTCTTGATTTAAGCTGCTAACGTCAGAGCATGAGGAACTCTCCGCCACAATGTTACCTCGAATTGCAAGAATGGTCACAGGCACGCCTTAAAATATAAGCAGATTCTGATTTGTCTACAAGAAATAGCCTTGTTATCTGTGGGCATGCGTCTTTTCCATTCCAGTCAACGGCAGGCGTTACGTTTCCTGGGAATACCTTTCAATTACTTTTCACTCCTAGTTTTCTATTCAAGATTCCTTCGGGTTTGTGTTATTCTGCACTTCCTTCATGGCCAACTTTAAGTGAATTACTCTAAGGCATTCAGCATATGCGTAGAGACTATAAACATACTAAGTTTCACTACGAGATGCTGAATTATCGTACGACAGAGACGACTGCACTCCTTCACGACTAGAGTCTGGGGGTGGATAACCAATAGGTAAATTGGACGCAGAGCAAGATTCATGTCATTGCCATACATCTTGCGTTTTTTTGTGTGGAGCATTTAATCTTTCATGCAAGGTGACATCCTTTTCCACTAAACTTTGCTGTTAAATTGGACCAGCAGGACATAGGAC
>WPIO01000226.1:0-135000 GCA_009760855.2 Cristatella mucedo | reverse complement strand
CCGTCCTGTACCGTGCTGTTTCTCCCACAGAATTAAAATCATTTGGTGATTTGCCCTTTAGTTCGTATGTATCGAAAGTCTAGTACTCACATCTAGCTTTGGTCACTACCTTCAGTGTTTTCAGTGACCTTGCATCATTAAAGTCAGAGCTGAAGACGAAGCTGTTCCTCTCAGCTTTCCTTTTGCGGCAGTGTTCGTGCCTTTCAAGCTCTTACCTTGTCATTTGTGCTCTGCATGCTCACCTGAATATGTTAATAGTCCGTGGTCCTACCAGCTGGTCACCCTAGGTGACTTCTTGTGTGCTTAGTGCGAGTATGCCTGAGCATGATATTATGCATATCCGGTTATTGCTACTCTTGCAGCTAGAAGTAAAGTGCATGGATAGAGATTTACTTCTCTCGTGGCAGTCAACAACCGATATGTTATTATTACAATTATATTGGAAGCAATATCAAAACCTTTCCAAGCCTACAGTCGATGCATTCGCCGGATCACACGGTTTGGCACAGTGCATATATCTCCGTGAAATGGACCTGTGTGATATGCTGCATTGTCATCACTTTTGATGACCTGGCGGAGGTACTTTAAAGGCAATCGGTGGCAGGTGAGCCGTGATGGCACACTAGGTTAGGCGTTGGCTTTCCCGACCTCAGTCCCGAGGTCGTGAGTTCGACTCCTGCGGTGGGTGATCCTTTATCACTGCTGCAAGCCGTTGTGATAGCTCTAAAGGCCCTTCTGTCGCTATACAAAAAGAGGGTGTTTAATCGGCTAGGATTTACTTATTTATTTATTTATGTGTGTGCATGTGTGCTAGTGTACATGTATGCTAGTGTGTGTGTGTGTGTGCCTGCATATGTGTGTGTGTGTGTGTGTGTGTGTGTGCTCGTGCATGCGCATGCCTGTGTGTGAGTGTCTGGATGCACCTGCATGAGTTTGTGCCAATGCCAAACTTTATCTGCTGCTCCTGCTTTAGCTCAAGAAGAGTTGGCTCTCGGACTTAAAGTGCTGGCAGACTAGCCACTCTGGTGAGGAGAGGAGTATGAGCAGCCATCCTTGGGGAGGAAGGGAAGTGAAGGTTCGCAAAGAGATGAACAGTCGAGGACTCAACTATATTGGTGCGGTGTTAGCAGTTGGAAGGGGCAGAGTAACAAAAGACAATTATTCCGAGGAGAAGGATCGGTAGTTTTACAGATGCAGCTGTGCATTTACAGCCATACGATGGCAAGGTTGGATTTTGTGACCTGGGCCTTGGTCAGAGTTTGCTATTCGATGACTATTGACATCACCTGTGTGTATATATCTAGGATTTGAAAGTATATTTGCTTGTTCTCAGCTTGGCCTCCAAAGCCAGCTGCGAGTCTTTGATGCTTAAGGATAAGGAGCAGAGATACCCTAGACAATTTCTGTTGTACTGGCATTGAAATATTCGGTGTCTCACTGTCATGCGACGTGTGGCATGCAGTTACATGGTTGCATTTATTGCCCGTATTGCAGCTGCTGTTGGGGGCTGCTGAGTATTTTTAGTGAGCAGTTGAATTGAGTCACCCTTCTGGAATACAAAGCCATGCCTCTTTTTTCCAGTGTTAAGATCATCCTAATTAGAACTAGGATTCTGTGCAGCTGCCTTATCCTACACCAAAGAGTCATAGGTTTGCCTTTTGAATCCTTATGGAAATTCTGTGGAAAGACAACTACAATTATTATGCAAAGACAACTGCTCTCCTGCTGCCGACTATGGCACATCTTTTCTGGCTGTCCTGAGCTGCAACTTCCATGCCACTCACTACCTCAACTGCTTTCCTGACTCTGCTGTGCTTCCCAGTTTATTTTTCTTGCGTGAGATGGAGTCCGTTGGCCACCGAATGCCTACCGAAAGTCGCATAGGCTGTGAGTGTTCTATAGAAAACTCTCCTGCGTAACACCCACATACCCTATGTGGAGTTACAGATGGAGATAACTGATAGTAATTTGCCCCCTCCCCTTCCTGCATCGAGGCACTGACCCTAGGCCCATAGTGGGTCATGGGAGCACAATGGCGGTGCGACGATGAGCGAATCCCCCACAAGCGAGTTGTTGCATTGTCGACGACGGCTGTATCATATCGTACGCAAGCGATTCATGTGAACGAGTGTACATACTAGCGTAGTGGCCGTCGTGCATGCTGCTCCGAAGCACGTGGTGATGCGAGAGAAGAGAGTGGATATCGTGGATTCAGACTGAATTACAGGCAGAAATTGAATTGTGAGGCAAGGAACACGTCACGTTCCAGTAATGACCATGCCCGGCGGGTAGACATTACGTCGGCTGGGGGGGACACCACGTGATGGCGATGACACGGCCACAGGCCGACGACCACTATTCACACGCTCATCGACCGCTGCACCAACGACGACGAAAGTATCTCGTAATTTCACTCGATGACCGACTGCTGTGTTCGTATTTGAATACGCAATGATTTCTCATTGAACTCTTCAATAATTGCATGTCTAGCCCTGCCTGCACAAAATTTGTTCGGACCTTACCCTCTCATAAAGTGTGTATGTGAGTGTGTGTGTGTGTGTGTGTGTGTGCACGTGTGTGTGTGTGTGTGCACGTGTGTGTGTGTGTGTCGACGTGTGTTTGTGTGTGCACGTGTCTGTGTGTGTGTGTGTGTGTGTGTGTGTGTGTGTGTGTGTGCGAGTGTGTGTGCGAGTGTGTGTGCGAGTGTGTGTGCAAGTGTGTTTGCGAGTGTATGTGTGTAAGCATGTGTATGCGTGAGAGTGAGTGTATAGCACTGTTGACTTAGAAGAAGCCACTAATGTAAGTAGGCTTGCCATCAGCAATTGCTTTTACCTTTGACCTTACTTGGAGCTCGAGCAGCATGGAACGTTCACTGCTGCTTGAGCTGCCGATCGCATGTCTCCTTTTTTGCCTCGCTCTCACCTCTCCAGGCTCTCTGTTCGACCAGTAGAGTAGACCGATCAGGGTGGAGATAACGCCGGCTTTCCTAATTGCTGACACCAATTGATTCATCGGCTGTCTGTATCTGATCAAGAAGCTCATCGAGAGCAGGAAGTTCAAAGTCGTCGTGCCTCTCGTCGGTAGGGCCCTTGCATCTACCCCGTGCGGCCGCCGCCTTTGGCAGTATTCGAGAGCAGCACTTGAGCTGGAGCACTTTTGACAGTGGCGGCAGAAGTAGCAGTTCAACCGTTTTGCAGTTTTGCTCGCATGTCTTTGCAGCCTACCGCACTGCCAGCCGGCTGTTGCTCGAGTAATATTGTCTGCACTCAAGACTTTCTGTTGATTTCGACTCGTTGCCAACATCTTTGTCGATCTCTATTGTTTTCATTTGTAGATGTTCTTATCACTCTGTTTCGC
Source organism: Cristatella mucedo (assembly GCA_009760855.2). Lineage (NCBI taxonomy): Eukaryota > Metazoa > Bryozoa > Phylactolaemata > Cristatellidae > Cristatella > Cristatella mucedo. Next base: position 131,643 of record WPIO01000226.1, on the reverse strand, counting down.
GAGTTTTGCACTGCTGACAGGTGACATGAATCTATGCTTGAAAGTACAAACGTACAACGTGCCAGTCAAAGATATCGTGTCTTTTATAAAGTGGTCGAAAATCTGCTGACATAGAAACTAACATTATAGTATCGTAATATATGTGATATTGAAATAACTAATGCAATGCAATATAACGTTGAAACGAATCTTTATTTTAGAGAATTCCTCACCGAACTCTTCTGGTTAAAGCGAAATTTTAGTGAATAGCAAAAAGCCTCAACTCCCACGTTTAAGTCTAGTCTAGCCTCGCTTGTTTCGTTTAATGCCTCAATGTGACACAACTCGCATTAATGCGTAGGAAGCAATTGAGATGTCGTGTACCTCCCTCCGAAAACTCCTCAAAGCCACGAGGACTAAATAGTTGCTAAGCTGGAGAGATTTTCTGCAGCACTTTTTTTTAAAGTCTAGGCGATGTGCACACCATTAGGACGGCTGGAAATTATGTCCAGTAGTCTGCAGCAGGAGAGTCTATTCGTTGTGTAAGAATTGTGGGAGTTAGTGTCGCAACAGTCGAGGACCTACAGAACTAAATGTCTGTCGCCGGCGGTCTTGAGGAAGTATCCGAGTAGCTAATTAAACCTAGAGGACTGAATTAGTTTAGTGGGGTGCCGACGCAGGTTAAGTAGCCACCTCTGAGAGGCTTCTTGGTACATCTGCATTGGTGCCTGCAGAGGCGACGGTTGGCTACTTACCTTGAAGTGCTAAACTTCAGAAGGCCACGAGCAGTAGATTGCTCGCGGCCTTCTGATGTCGGTTGCGGTGTCGAGGAACCGTTGTCATCCGTCCTTCGGGATTCGAATACTGAGCGACCGGAGCACTCGGTACCGGATTCCACGTCTTGACTCACGAGCCTCGTCCCTCTGATTGGTCAAGATGCAATGTGCATCCTGGCCAATCTTTCCCCAGAGGCTTTATCTGTGCAGGTCCAAGGCTGTGGAGCTCACTTCCACAAGTCCTATCCAACGACAGCTACTCTCCTGCTGCTGACTATGGCACATCCTTTCTAGTGGTTCTGAGCGGTTAATTCCATGCTACTCACTACCTCAACTGCTCTCCTGACTCTGCTATGCTTCCCACGTTCTCTTTGTTGAATGAGATGAACTCTATTTGTATTATTACTTAAACGAATGGTTTTAGCTTAGTCTAGAGTTGAGCCAAATGGCATGAATTCAACTGAAGTGCGGGAGGAAAGGTAAATAATAATATTAATACATTTGTATTGTGCCGTCAGGAAACTTAATCACTTACTTGGCACCTCACGGAGGCTGTATGGAAAACATTACCAAATGATTGGTGCTAAGACCGACAAGCAGCAGGCATAGTGTAAGCAAGTGCATGCACACGAAGAACAAATCACAACAGGTGTATTTTAAGCTTCTTTTCAAATGTCGTCATGTCAGGTGACGTTGTGACACACGGTGGTAGTGAGTTCCAGGTTTTGGGACAATAGGAACTAAATCTACGGTTTCCAACAGATTTGATGTTCGCACGAGATATGGCTTAACGACTCGAGTCAGAGAATAGCGATTCTTCGTCTGGTGGGGAAGTAGTTCTGATAGGTAGGCTGGAGCCAGAGAATGGAGGGATCTAAAAGTAAGTGACACAAGCTTGAAGTCGATGCCCTGTTTGATTGGGAGCCAGTGCTGGTTGGCGAGACGTCTTGAGACATGGCAGCTACATGATAGAGTCGATAGACCACGAAAAACATAGCTTTGAACCAAGCGTGCATCCCTTCAATCACTCATCATTAATCCGTTTTCCACCACAGCTGCCAAGAATTTGGTCGTGTAAATTGATGTCTCGATCTCCTTAAGTAGGAGCTTAGTACATTTCCAATACTTGTTACTCAGCAATTTTAATTAGCAACAGTATTTTGACCCATCGGTATTGGTGACATGGGAGTGAAAACTAAAATCATCGCGTGAAAAGTGAGTAATGCACTGGGGTGGGCGAATGTAGGGCCACGTGATCCTCACGCCAATTCATCGGCACTGCAGGCGGTACAGAGTTTGTATCAGGCTGCTGCGCTGGACTGGGAACTTAAGTCCGGTTTCGTAAACACGGAGCACCTAATGGGTGTCAGTGTTTGCAGCTGCCAGACAAATACTAATGGTGCTGGCGCCTCGCACGCAGTGATATGGGTTCCCTTTTCATAAATAGGGAGGGCTCTAAATACGCAGTCGTCCCTAGCAACTTCGTGATTCAACTTTCGCGGCTTCGCTCGATCGTGGTTTTCCAATTAGCTTTATATTAATAAAATGATAATATTAAATTGTATATGTCGCCCTCGGAGAAACCAATTTCTTTATAGGCACTTGAATTGCTGCAAAGGATGCACGATCAAATTTTTAGTGGTAGCATGCTCGATATACGACAAGAACAACATGGTTAGGGGTGACATGCACAGGGTCAGCATGGAACTTCGGTTAGTGGCAGCATTCACAGTGTCAGCAAGCATAAGCATATAAAAGACGAATCGCAGGGACGTGCTAAATGCTGTAATAAGTCAATGCATTTTAGCTTCTTTTTTGTACGTAGTAAAGCCAAGGAATATTGTCGGCATTACAATATTCTGGCAGAGCCGATATTGGGCGTTACCCTTTCCAATATCTGAATCACACTTGGTTTGCTCACAAGTAGTGAGACAATAATACGCCCCTGGATTACAATCAAAACTAAAATTACTGTAAGCATGGTTTGGTCAGGAGAGCAGTTGATGTTGTGAGTATGCTCCAAGAAAATTATAGATTAAAAAATAACGAATCCTACTTCAGGAAAATTCACTTACTGCAGTATACACTATAACTGATTTACCACGACATTCGAGCGACGGCTGTACGTGAGACTGAGATCAAGTATTCAGATCCCGACTGATCATGTACCATGATACGTATATAGCACCTTGCTGGCCTTGGCTTAATTTGAACTCGAACAAGAGCTGTTCGGCGTTGGGCAAGAACTCCTTTGTCCTGGAGCAGTGAGCCAAAGTGGCGCCCCCTTGCGGTTAGAGAGCAAATGAAATGCATCTGTCAGTAACTCCACAAAGTTGCAACGGAGCAGCTCTCAGGCTAGCCGAGATATTAGCCCTTGCCTTAGTGGGTCTGACTAGGGCACCTAGAGCAACCGTAGCAGGCGGACTAGCCTAGGATTGGTCAACGACTAGCCAAGGACTGGCCAAGGACTAGCCATGGACTGGCCGAGGAATGACCAGGGGCTAGCCAATGGCTAGCCAGGAAGAATTAGGCCGAGGACGGACACCGAAAGCTAGGGTCCGACAAAACCAATAGAGCTACGCCCAAGGTCGAGAGGGCAGTGAGAGAGAGAGAGAGAGAGAGAGGGGGAGTATAAATGACAGGACTGACAGAGCTCAGTGCTACAGCTTCGGTAGTCGATGCGAGACTACGCTTCGAGAGCACGAGAGACGAGCCTACGGCGACGGACAGCTAAGTGCAACTTAGACTGCGCAGTTGTGTTCTGCCGGCTACTCAGTTAGCCGCTCGTATCTTGGGGTGCTGTAGCGACGCGCGCATAGGGTAGTTAGTTATACTCAGACTTCGGGAGTTCGCACAGTTAACTCCGTTGGTCCAGTACACGCCGCGTAAACGCGTAGGGTAGTTATTATAGTCGGGCTTCGGGACTTCGTGCACTTAACTCCGTCGGACCGATACGCGCCGCATAAACGCACAGGGTAGTTGGTTATACTCGGACTTCGGGAGTTCGATCAGTTAACCCCGTTGGTCCGGTGCGCGCCGCGTAAAGTGCTTTCGCCGGCACGCAACCGCTACGAACAGGCCCACAATTAACTGTTGCTTTCGGCACCCATTTGTGGCCGCTTGTGTTTTAACCGCACCGCAGCAATGCATCACACAGTCCACCGGTAGAGAGCCGGGGGAAGAGCTTGTCTGCGCGGTTACAAAGTCATAAAGACCATGTGGGTGTTACGCAGGAGAGTTTTGTATAGCGCACTCACAGCCTAAACGGCTTTCGGAACGCATTCCGTAGCCAACAGACTTGGCCTCACGCAACAAAGAGAAAGTGGGAAGTATAGCAGAGTTAGGAGAGCAGTTGAGGTAGTGAGTAGCATCGAAGTAGCAGTTCAGGACCGCTAAAAAGATGTGCCACAGTCGGCAGTTGGAGAGTAGTTGTCTTTGCGTAAGAATTGTGGAAGCGAGTTCCACAGTCTAGGATCTGCAGAGCTAACGCTTCTGTCGCCAACTGTCTTTAAGCGGAGGAATGGGACAGCTAATTTATTGTCCACACAGGACCTGAGGGCGCGAACAGGCTGAAACTGATGCAGCAGTTCAGCTAGGTACGAAGAAGCTAAGCCGTGGCTGGCCTTGTGGGTCAGCGTAAGAGCTTTGCTCTGTATCCTTTGCTCAACCGGCAACCATCCTAGCTCTTTCAGCAGAGGTGACACGTGCTCAAACCGCTGGGACTTGAAGACCAGCCTTGCAGCCATATTCATAGTCAGCTGTAGTGGCATAGTAGCTTTCTTTGGTGGCCCAGCCGAAAGGGAATTACAATAATCAAGTTTAGACAGAACTAAAGAGCTAGTTAATTTTTTACAAGCCACTATGGGAAACCACTCGTAGTCTTGGATAGGGATCTGATGTGATGGTTAGCTGTGGAAGCAGTCTTCTCAATGAAGCTTTTGAAATTGAGGGAGCTGTCGAACACGACACCTAAATTTTGAGCACGTATTGAAGGTCGCACAATAGCATCACCTATTAGAAGAGTAAAGCCTTTTAATCCAGCCAAACGCTTAGGGTGTCCTATGAGCACCAGTTCGGTTTCATCGTCATTTAATTTCAGGAACTTTTCCGACATCCAGGATCGAATATCGGCAAGGCAAGCATTCAGTTTCTCAGTTGCTGCAGCAGATTCCGACGGTTTAAATAACAAATACAGCTGAGTGTCGTCAGCATAGAAGTGATATCCTATTCCATTGGCCTTAATCACTTTTCCCAGAGGTGATGTATAAATGGAGAACAGCAAGGGACCGAGTACAGACCCTTGAGGGACTCCACATGTGACCCTTCTCATGTCTGAGACCTGACCCCCACACGACACGGATTGAACACGATCAGACAAGTATAATTTAAACCACGCCAGTGCTTCGTCTGCCAGACCGATCGTTGTTCTCAATCGTTCTAGCAGAACTTCGTGATCAATGGTGTCGAAGGCAGCAGACAGATCTAGCAGAGCTAGGGCAGTGACATTTCCATCGTCGTTGCCACGTAGAATGTCATTTTTAACACAGAGGAGAGCAGTTTCAGTAGAGTGCTGCCTCTTGAACCCTGATTGAAATGTTTCTGACATTCCATTATTTTCAATATGTTCAACTAGCTGCTTAGCAATAATTTTTTCAAGAATCTTTGATAAGAAGGGAAACTGGACGATAGTTTGCTAGGACCTCTGTGTCTAATCCAGGCTTTTTAAGAATAGGTCTAACGATTGCCGATTTGAAGGAGTTAGGGACGACCCCTTTTCCCAAAGAAGCATTAAAAATCGTAGTTATGGCAGGGCTAAGTTGGTCTGCAAGTGAAGACCACAGAGATGAAGGTATAGGGTCTTCAGGAGACGAGCTCTTCTTGCTAGACCTTATTAAGGCAGCCACATCACAGCCAGAAACATCGGAGAACCTTTAAGGAAAGGTCACAGGATGAGGAACGGCGATCGCTTTGGTCGGAGGGGGCTTAATGGAGGCACGAATGTGCACAATTTTTTCAGTTAAGAAATCTGAAAACTTTTCGGCTGAGCCCTTAATATCTGGGGGGTCAGACCTGACAGCATTGGCCAGTAAATGGTTTACTGTCTTATAAATCTGTTTAGTGTCTGACTGGCAGGAATTCAGTCTTCTAATGAAAAAAGAAGCCCTGGCTTTTTTAGGCTTTCGGGTGTAAACTCGAAGGAAGTCTTTAAAATTGACTAGGTCCGCCTCAGACCCCGATTTCTTGAAACGACGTTCCAGCCTGCGCTTAACACGGCGCATGTTAAGGAGTTTTTGAAGTTCCTGAAGAAAAAAGAGCAAGAGCTTAAGAGCAACCCAGGAAGCTCTCCGAGGCTGAGGCAGTGGCGGTTCGGCCTTTAGAATTTGTCCGATACCCGTGGAAGCTGCTGATTGATGTTGGCTGGCCTGTCAACCTCTGCCATCACTCAGTCAAAAAAAGACTCGTCTGGAACCCATTCACCATTCAAGCTGGATAGTGGTGCCATTCCAGTGGCCCTGTGACGGTATTAATTCCTTACCGTAATGGGCCATGGTGTCGTGTCCAATACCACTAACCTCTTGCCCCATTGTCTCAGCCAAGTATTTTAGAGTCGAGCACCGCTCGCTCTTGGTCTTTTGTTCGGCACCTCGGCCTCGCTTCGACGCCGTCGGACTCGGCTCTCTGACAGCGAGGGAGGAGGGTGGCTGTTCTCCGGCGATGGACAGAAGTAGACGAGGCAGCGCTAGAAGGATTCGGTGGACTCCATCGAATACGGTCGTATCGCGCCCAAGCTAGCATTTTGTGTTTCTTATAATATTAATAATGCACTTAATAAAGTGCCCTCAGAAAACTCAATCTTTTTCTAGGTGCTTTACATTTGCTGCCAAGGGAAACGCGATTGAATCGTTAGTACTAGCATGCTTCATAAACAACATGAATAGGTTAAGAGTGACATTCACAGAGTCAGCATGCAAATGTGGTTAGTGGCAGCATGCACAGTGGCAGCACGCATAAGCACATCAAGGACGAATCACAGGGACCCACTAAATGCTGTCCTAAATAGGCTTGTTTTCAAGTTCTTTTTAAATGTGGTCAAGTCAGGGGATGTTCTGACGCAAGTCGAGAGGGAGTTCCTGGCTTTGGGAGCATACAAACTAAAGGCACGATCTCCAAAGAATGTGTGGTTTGTACACGGTATTGCTAGACTGTTGGATTCCGAAAAGCAGGTGGTACGACGCTTGGCCTGGTGGGGGAGTAGACCTGAGAGATAGGCTGGAGCCAAAGAATGAAGTGACGTAAAAGTAAGCGACAAAACCTTGAAATCAATCCGTTGCTTGACTGATAGCCAGTGCATGTCGGCAAGAAGTGGTCTGATATGGCAAGTGCGACGCTCACGACAGACAAGCCTAGCTGCAGAGTTTTGCGCCAGCTGCAATCGCCTGATCGCACATGCCGGTGGGCCAGTGAGCAGTGAGTTGCAGAAGTCGAGACGGGATGTCACGAATGCACGGACCAACTTATACTTGGCATCCTTATCTAAATAAGCCCGAATTTTAGCAACGTTATCTAGCTGAAAGTAGGCAGATTCGACTGTGGAGCCGATGCGGTCTCGTCTAACGAGAGAGGTCACTGTGGAGCATGACGCCCGGATTTCGAGCCGATTGAACGGGACGTACGCCGGCAGAGGAGCCGCTTTTGAGCGCCAGCCTTCCTTTTTCTTTTGGGCTTTGCGTTTTGGGCCCGCGGTTTGCACGCGGTCTCGGTCCGCCGGTGCGAGCTAAGCGCAGTTGGTCATGGCGTGAGACATTCCGTCGATTCGGGCTGCATTGTCTATTTGGGCCGCTCCCCACCGTTTCCTCCGCAAGAGTGCTTGAGGTGGCGTGCGCGGAGTACTTCTTCAGCAAGGTGGAAACGAAGTCCTACTTCTCCGGTCAGGGTTTAGGCTCCGGCTCGGGCTCGGTCTTTTTGCGTCGTTCCCCACTATAGACGTGAGTAGCCAAAGTGTGGAGACGTATTCCCTCCGCAGCAGTGTTTGCGCTGTTTAGAGCGTGCGAGAAGTGCGGAGGTCAAGCTGAGCTAGGCGCGCAGCGACTTGGTGCGCTTGCGAATACAGCTCAGTGAAATCCCTAGTTTGCGCGTCTCCCTTTCCGATTCACGCTGCGGACTCACGACCCCCTCGTTTCGTGGCGGCCTGCTTCTTGCGCGTAGGCGCGCACCGAACGGCATTGGGCGCTAGGCTAAGCCGCTAGGTAAGCGGCAGGTCCAGCCTACTCCGCCGAGCCTTCGGCGTTACACGCATTTTTTTCATATTTGCATTGGATTATCACACACACCAATAGATATTGTGAACCTTCTGTTACTTGAAACTGCGACGTTCCCATCCCGCTCAAACGCAGACCTTTGCCGCCCCTGAGCGGCTGGTGTGAGTCCGGCTGGGGGGTGGGACCACTTTCCGGCGTGGCCACGCCCACACAGCAGCCGCTGCTCAGGGCCGAAGCTCAGGGCCGCCTCGGCTTGCGGGCGCACGGCAGGCTGTAGCCGCACAGACTGCCTGGCAACCAGGCAACACTTTCCGCCTCCGGTTTACTTAGAGAAATGATACATGAAACTTTCATGTCCGGCGTATGGCTGCAGAAGCGACTCGGCTGGAATCGCTCGTATGCATGGAAGTCACACGTAACGGGTATGGTTGGGGGGATGGAGCGCTGTAATCGTAGCTGGCTGCAGCTAACGGAAGAGGACTTTAAGGGAGGAATTAGACAGCGGTTAGAGAGAAAAAATATGGGCAAGAAGGTCATCGTCAAAGGCTCCGCTACTATCGAGACAGTAACGGCTCCGGCGAAATACAGTCGAACCATCCGGTCTTCTCTCTCTCTGACAGCCGAGGCATACGGCGGCCATCGTAAAAAGATGTACGGTAACTGATAGCATACCCTGCTGACAGACCGTTCGTGAGTGGGGTTCACGCGCGTATAAAGTATTTATACAATATTCATTTTTAAATACAAAGATGCTTGATTTTCACTGGAAATTTACTTTCGGCCTACCAATGAATGCATTAAATCCGGGCATTCAAGGCTTTCATATACTAAGGCTCTCTCTTTATTGAACTATTGTTCGAAAAGCTTCCAAAAGGTAAGTTGATATACATCTGAAAGAATAACTTGTAAGTCGTCAGCCAATGCGTGTTTTAGTCAGATTGCTTACTTGACCTTCATTAATTACAAGACGCCAGTATGCGTTTTTAGTACCCGTGTCTGATACTGGTTGAAGCCGAATGCTGGGCCTCGACTAGCAAAGGTGCTTAATAATTGTGGCATGGATTGATGGTAGAAGACTTTTACTGATTCAAGAGTGGCTTGAAAGCGTGTTGTCACAGATGATAGTTGGTGCGTGCCTGATTTTGCTCGGTAGGAGCTCAACAAGCCAGCACTTCCTGCTTTGTAGGGATTCGAACGGTCCAGACCGATCAAACTTTTCAAAACTCCTCGGCCTAAGATACTCTCACTCCGTGTCACAGGTTGCGGGTGCTGGCAGTAGGCAAATTTTTTTCATTACCCTCTGCTAGCGAGTGGGTGAGCCGCCGCCGCTAAGTGTTATCTGCAGTTACATGCACCATGACTTTTCATCAGCAAGACGTAACTCAGTGTTATTACTCCTACGATAGTCTCTCACAGCACACGTCGCCGCATAGAGATATGAAACACCTTTCCCCTAGGCGATTTAGAAATGATTTAATGTAGGCTTGAGCCTGCAAGTGCCTTATGACTCACTATTTAGTGAGAGCCTCACGAAATAGCAATCACCATGAAGACTTGAGAATATAGTCTATCTGCTTTGGTTCAGCGGATGTTACCGTAGCTTTTTTGTGACATCCATCATGTTGAGCACCAGGATACATGCCACTGTTAAGCATTCCTACTGCCGAGCTGGTTTGGTCCAGTGGTTAAGGTGCTCGCCCCGGCTGAGGTCGTGGGCTCGAGCCCCGAGGCATATGTGAAGCGCCTGAATAAAGACTTGGTCTTCTTGGGGCGCTATACAAAAGAATTATGTTTATATTTATGTATATTTACAGCACATATCAGCACACTAGTGGTTCAGTGGCATATTATATGGCATACGTGCAGTTTATCAATCAAATCAAGCTAAATTCATGCTATTCAAGCATGGGCCATCTAAAGAGTCTCAGCATGTCTCATTATTTCCACGTAAATTCAAGCTCCTCGTGTTGGTCTAGTAGTTAAAGCACAGCTAGGCTATCGTTTATATGCACCCAGCACACTGCCAGACCTGTGTTGTAATGAAATTATGTCTTTCAGCCGTTCAAACTATCACCACCCTTATAACGTGCACTGCAGTCATTCTTGTACAGCAGTCGGGCGTCTTCAGTTAAATAACGATTCGACCATTCTAGCAGTTAATGCAGTATCGCTCATAAGCAGGAAAGCCTGGTGCTTGAAGATGGCTCTGCCAGCATGTCCCCTGTACTATCAGCTTGAAATCTGAATATCTTGTTCCATAACGAGCTTTACTAGATGACCTCGTCTTTACAGTCAAGTATGCTCACTTTCAGCTGCTTTATTTGATAAAAATTCTGGCCTTGAAGGCTGGTCCAGGCCATTTTAAATCACATTTATGCTTCTATAACTCACTGCTTTCAGGCCTCTGTGCCTGTGAAATAAGATACCTATGGCACACTAGGTAAGGCAGTAGCTTTCATGACCTCGGTCCCGAGGTCGTGGGTTCGATTCCTGCGGTTGGCGATTCTGTATCGCCACTGCAAGCAGTGGTGATAGCTCTGAAAGGCTCTTCTGTCGCTGTATAAAAAGAGGGTGTCTAATCAGCTAGGATTTTTCTCCCATATTCCTCGTATTAGTTGCCGTGTTCGTGTGCACTGTCATTTATCTGGGTGTGCATACAGAAACCGTGCATTTCGTCGTCAATCGTTTGGCATTCTATTCCCCAGCATTTGCAATGTGCATGGATGTTTCTTATGCTGCCACGCGTGTGTTTGGTTAGTCTTATCGCAGGTATATAGTATATCAGCAATTGCATGGTAATAGGTGCAGCTACTTATCGTGCCCAGGATCTACTGCAAATGCAGTCACGGATTCAGAATTGTTGCTTGCAGTAGCATCTATGACTAGCACTCAGTGGCCGAGCTAAAGGGGCTGGGGGATGATTTTCCCTCGTGGAGAAAGGGAAGTACCTAAATCCTTGGGCAGATTTTTGCATACCCAAAGGGTGGGAGCAGTGAGAAGATGCGAAAGGAACTAGTCGACTGGAATTGTCAATTTTTTCATTAACTGTTTGTATGTGCTACTTATGTCATTATGTCGGAAGGAGCCAAGAGCTTCCTTTCCTCAACCTGAAAATCTCATCTCCTGTAAGCCCCTGTAAGCACTCCGGTCCCATCTTGGATAAAAAGCCCTTAGGTACATTTACACTAGCAGCCAAGCTTTTACCACACCCACTACAACAATGGCCGCCTGGTCGACTATTGCTTTATGTAGTGTTAAAGTCCACTCGGAGCATACAAACGAATGAAATCGATGCTACTCTACACAAAACAGTCCAACGCACAGTTTCTTTAAAACGAAAACCGCAGTATGGGTAGGACAAATACCAAATCTAGTAGGATGTGGCCCCTCCCCGATTAGCTACCACTTGTCCTATTTGGGCTGTCATGGACTCAACGAGCTTCAGAGTTATTTCGGATGGTATAGCATGCCATACTGCTTGCAATTTGTCCCATATGTTGCAGCACAACTTTGGCATTATGCTTTGGATCAATGTCCTGTTGAAGCATGAAATTAGGGGCTAGCAGTCGCAATGCACTGGGCACAGCAACGTCGGCCAGGGTACGCAGGTAGCCATCTTGATCCATTTTGCCCTCAATGTGGAGAAGAGTCGAATGTATTTGCTTTTAAAGGAAAAATTTTCCATTTTCCTTGTGATCCAGTATTTACGGTTCCTGGACAGACAGTTATGGGATGCAGATGTTTTAATTGTTGTGCTAGGCTATTATTGATATGCTTATCTATGCACCTGTTTTATAAGTATCTGCTGTGCAATACTTTTTGTTTTATTCCTTGTTATCACAATGTGATTCTTGTGCTTAACTGTTGTAGCCGATCAACCAGCCAGGCTTTTGGTCTATGCCTTTTTGAGACCAGCTTTGGCACAGGAGCTTCCGGTGCACCGACTTGCATCGATGGACGAGCGCCAGCTGTCTTGCATCGCCTGTGGACTAATTGCAGAGGATCCTCTGCTGCTACGCTGCTTGCACAGCTGCTGCAGTCGCTGTGCAGACCAAGCATGCACAGCAGAGGGCTCAAGAGCATGCTCGGCCCTGCTTGCGAAGTATCCACTGACATCAGTATAACAAAGCATCACAACCGCTGCATTGCCAAATTGGGGAAACTCGCAACAGCTGTGCGAGCAGGCAATTAGACTGTTTGCAGAAAATGTGACAAACCAGACGAGCAGGCAGACAACTGGTGCATGCAGTGCCAGAGATCCGTGTGCTCAGACTGCTTGCCAGGCCATAGCCGATGCAACCGTGATTGTGATTGTAGCCATCGATCAGATCAAGAGCGTGAGTGAAGTGTTGCAAGCCTCAGGGCAGCAGCAGTGCTTGCAGCACCGGCAGCTGCTGGATCTGATGTGCTTTGACTGCAAGAAGGCCAAGTGCACCGACTGCCTCAGACAGTGCGTAGGCCCGGGACACTCGGTTACACAGCTGCTAAAAGAGCCGAAAGCCGAAGTTTTTTTGAAGGATGCACGAGAGAACATGCAGCATCTTCTTCAGAGTGTACATGGGAAGTCTGTGCCGCTACTTTGGGCCAGAGTCTGGTCAGCGATATTCGATCGGCTCGTGCCATTCACCTAGACGAGCTGAGGACGAAGAAAAAGTATGCAGTGGATGCTGTAAGCAAACGCTTTAAAGGAACAAAGAGCAAGGTCAAGAACTGGTCTATGACCAGGTCGAGGAGAGCGCTGTGGCCCTGCAAAGCTTGGCCGAGCAGCTGAACCTGTCAGTGCAGCATGCCTCAGCATACGTCAGCAGCATCACAGATTTGGCCAGCGACCCGGATTTCCTGGACCAGCAGGCGACCTTGAGGTTGCAGCTCGGAGTGCTTGACAAGCAGCTGGATAGCTTCAGTGAGACGTCGGATAATGAAAAGCTTGTGGCTCTGAATGGATCTTTGCCTGATGACTTAGAAGAAGTGGTCGCTTCATGGATGGGAACTCCAGAGCTGACCTCAGGTAGCTGCTTGCAAAGCTCTGCAGTTCATGCATGCCGTGGCTCGAGGTGCTGGAACCCAATCTTGCTGAAGTTTCTCAGTTACACTCCTTGAGGCCCTTTTCTTTGTAGACTGCCTTGACTGAATCCTAGCTGATGCTAGCTTCTATAAGGATGATGCTGGTGGTAGTAGCACTGCAGGTGAGTTTACATTTTCTGAACGCAACTTGCCAGCCCAACAGCTTTCAGATTCCTAGCTACCAGTTTGCTAGCCTATACGGCTGTGAGTAATGCTGCCAGGATTGCATGGTTGCTTTTACTCCCATTATTGAAAATGCAGCAATTTCTGGGAGACGCTTTGCTGGATTTACTGCATTTGTACTTCAATGAAATCTACATAGTTTCATTTTTCTGTATCATAAATTTTAATGAATGCACGAAATATGAGAATCCAGTGACGTGCACTTTTGCCTAAGCACCTTTGTGCATTTCCGAGATGTAGCTAAGAGATGTATTTGGCTTGGTAGGGAGCCTAGAGTTAACATGGATGGTGGATGGCGGGATTGCTAGTGCCATTAACTTATAAGTCAGTGCATCATAGATGTGTCTTGTCAAGTACCTTGTTAAAAGCCTTGGCTAGCAGCAGTGGTCTCACTGCAGCAGAACGTTTTGAGCCAACAATTTTTTATTTGTCAGTGCTGCCTGGATATCTCTTGCCAAAAGCTGAAGCATAATTTCCAAAAAATGGAATGTACATTCAGCAGGGAAATATCGTTGACTCCCTAATATGAATACTCTCAATATGACTTCAAAAGTTCGATTTCAAAGGTCCATTCGAAAATGGTGTAATTGCGTTTTGATCGAGTACTGTTAGATTGGCAATATTACGATCTGTCTGCACTATGGTTTATTTTTTTAAATAGGGTTTAGGGTTTTCTTGCTGCCAGTGTTCAAGCTCTGCTCCTTTTGATAGACGGCTTGATCATCACACCCATGGTTCTGCTAGACATGTCAGTAGCATTCGAATCATCAGACTATTTGACCATTCGTGGACGTCACGATAGCTTCGGTTTTGATGAGCCTCTTGGTGATTCGAATTATACTGCTATCATTACCAGCAACTAACGACCTGGTTGAGCTGCTGGTCCGTTTGGGTCTCAGCACTCGAATCTTGTCCCGTGCCTCAGCTGACTGCACACCTTTTTCAAACCATACTGAGCTGTTGCTTCAATACTGATTCATTTTTCCTCTGTCTACCCGATTCAACCTTTCTGCTATCTTTCCCATTCATAATGCAAAATAAAGTCTACATTAAAAGCTTCAGAGGATTAAACGTGAGCTCATAAAACTATTGGACAGATTCCCATGTAATTCTCCATAGTTATGCCTTTAGAGGCCCATCTGGTCTGGTGATGCACCACCTCATGAATCAGTGACAAGACTATAGGTGGGCTGTATGGCATACCGTTTTACTTACCGTTTTGCAGCTGCTGAGATTTAGCTTGGCATGAGCAAGGGAGGGAGGGAAGATAGGGGTCGCGTATGACAAGCTCAAAGTACAGCCATGCATGCTGCCTAATGTACCGGAAAGCAATGAATAGCCATTTTAATATGTAAACTTAATTTTATTATATTAACAGCAAATATGTAAAGATGGGTATGCAAACGACTTGATGAGCCGTATATCCGTCAACTTTTTTTTATTTTAACAGCAACTGAAATGGGATTGACATATTGTACTCATCATCACATCATCACTGAACACGTCCGAGCTCAATAATTCCCCAACCTAGCAGAGTGTGGGAGCTCGTGCTTGCAGCCGATGGCAAATGTACGTTGAATGTACAGCAGCACAGGAAATGTTCTAATGAATAGGAGATGTTCGTGCATTCTAGCTAGACAGCAGACACACTCTGCACAGACAGCTCTCTGTCGCTGCCTGCATGCACAGATCCGGCATTCTTTGTTGTAGAAGAGGAGCAGCCAGCGCTGCACTTCGGCCCGGCCTCCAGCAGCTTCCAGACACCTGTCTGGTGCTGTGACCTGTCTGTGACGTCAGAGGGGCATCTGCTGCTGGCTGCAGGGCAGCACAGCCTGAAGGAATACAGTCAGAGTGGCAGCGAGCTGAGCGTCTGGAAACCTGCAAGACTGAGCAGAGGTGGGAACGATAACGTCAATACAGTGCAGTCTCAGCAGGACGGAAGCGCTGCTGTAGCCTTGCACTACTCATGGCTCGTCCTGCTGCTCAGACGCAGCACTGCTGCTGCTGCTGCTGCTGCTGCTGCTGCTGCTGCGGCTGCTGCTGCTGCTGCTGCTGCTGCTGCTGCGGCTGCTGCTGCTGCTGCTGCTGCTGCTGCTGCTGCTGCTGCTGCTGCTGCTGCTGCTGCTGCTGCTGGAGAGGACCAGTGGCTCGTGGAACGACGTGTTGCTCTGCTTCTCTGGTCTCCTTGGCAGCGGTTCGTGCTCGGAGACCTGCTCGTTGTGACCCAGAGCAATGGCCGAGGACTGCAGCTGCTGCAGCTGAGCTCGGGGCGGCTGTACAGCAGGAAGTACGAGTATCGCATATGCAGCGTGGCTCTCACTGCTGCTGCTCTGGTCACTACAAGCTGGAGCATGGTGAAGCTGGACGATGGCAGAGAGCTGTACGTAGTGGACAGTAGCAGCCACCGAGGTGACAGACAATGGAGACGTGAACTGAGCAGTGAGGAGCAAGCGCTGGGCGTCTGTGCTGCAGCCGGCCTCGTGTACGTGGCTGTGTGGGGGTCAACGAGACAGGGAGACAGATAGCACAGTGTGAGGGTGCTCTCTGTTGTGACTGGAGTGATGCTGCAGCAGGTCGTTTCCTACAGCAGCCACTGACTGCAGTGGCCTTGGTGCTTGTCACTGGGCGGAGGACAGAGGGCCACGCTAGCCGTGCTGGGCTGGGACGAGCGGACTGTGAGTGTGTACCCTGCAGCAGCAGCAGCAGCAGCAGCAGCAGCAGCAGCTGAGAGCAGACGATGAAGTGAAGGCAGCTGCAGCATTGCAGCTCTGGGAGGCAGCTACCTGTCTGGAGCTGCATGTCACTCAGCTTCTTGCGATTGCCTGCCACGTACCTGTTGTAGCAAATTAATAAATAATCCGTGATTTATCTACTCCAGCGACTTGTAGCACGAGCTCCAAGCACTAGCACCTCTAGTCAGCTGCAGCAGCATGTGGCACTGAGGGGTTCTACCAAATCACCACCATCCACCTCGATCCACTCTAATTAGGGTAGCAACGACCAGATGTAAGCATTGCCGAGCTCACACTTTTCTCTGATATTGTAGTACACGTTTGAATTTACCTATCCACAAAATTTCATGTCGCTGTACGCAAGCGCACTTTTGCAAATGAGCTGCACTTATGCAAATGAGCTTTGGCACTGGACGCCAGTATAGCAATCCACCGAAATTCATTCTAGTTCCTGTCAGATCCACCCCAAATCTGCTGCGAACAGCTCCAAAAAGTCTGGAATATCAAACTAGGCTACACGCACAATTTACCCAGAAAATTGCATGCGATTCCGTTAACGCGTTTCATGAAGTCCACTGAAATGAGATTGCAGTGGCCCAGGCCAATACCACAATCCAAAGCAATCAACTGCATTATAACATGCAACGAAAGAAATCCTGATCGAAAAGCTCCTGTTTTGATTGCATATGACAGCATGTGGAAATTTTATTTTAAAAAATTCACTTGCATTGGCACGGCCGTTCTCGTTCAATACACTGCAATCGACTGCAGTAGCCCGGGCCAATACCCCAATCCACTTCAATCTACATAATCCACCGCATAAGAATCGGAATACATTGCGCCGAGCTCCAGTTTTTATTGCATATTACAGTGCACTGTGCTGTGTGCACAACCGTGAAAAATAAAGAAAATTGTGCAATCTCGCACTGTGGCAACGGGCGGCAATCGCCTGAAGTGAGATGGAAAACTGCTGCAATCCACTCTATTCCAGTACAAATAAACCTCAAATCGCCATCGCGAAGCTCTAATTGACATTGCATATCGGACTAGAGTCAGTTCAAAGTGCTACCACAAAATTTTGCTCCATTGTGCACGCCCGTTCTCATGCAATGAATTGCAATCGACTGCAACGACCCTGCCCCATACTGCAATCCACCTCAATCAGCCGAAATCCCCTACAATTTGCTAGACAGCGACCAGAATGCGTACACTTGAAGCTCTAACTATGATTGCACGCTGCTCTACTCTTTGGTTGTTGTGTACTTGCATAACTTCACCGTAATTACCTCGGCCATTCTGTAGTAATGCACTGCAATCGACTGCAACTGCCCAGGCCAGTACGTCGATGTACCGAAACCCACCGAAAAACGACCAGAATACGTACACTTATGCTTTAATACTGATTGCACGTTGCTCTAATATTTGGTTATTGTATAATCCCACAATTTCACTACAATCGCCTCGATCATTCGGCAGCAATGCACTGCAATTGACCGAAATGGCCCGGGCCAATACCTCAATTTACAGCAATCTGAAGCAAAATGCTCTGAAATTTGTTTCACAATGCTCCACTTTTTAATGCATGCTACAAAGCACACTGGTTAATGTCAATCACATCATTTTAAACAATTGCGCTCGTACAATTTCGGGCAATGCACGGCAATCTACGGCAACGGCTCGGCACGAAGCAGCAATCCACTACAATCCGTGGCAAGTTGACACTAAATTGGCTTCACGAAGTGCCGATTGTCATCGCATTTCACATTTCTTTATGTTAAAAGTGAAATTGTAGGATTTTCAAGTTATTTTGCAAGTTAATTGTTAACAATGTAAGGCAATCGACAGCAATGGCATGGACTAGTACCGAAATCCGTGGCAAATTGACGAGAAATCGGCTGCACCAAGCTCCAATTCTTATTCCGCGTAACATCTCACTGCGTGCACACATACTTTCAGCAAGCTCTGACCTTTCAATCTTGGCAATGCATGCTAACAGGCGGCCCGGGCGAATACGGCAATCCATTATGGTCCATCGCAAATCGCTGGAAAGTGACTGGGCCAAGATCAAATATATCTTACCTGTCACAGCCCCCTGTGTTCAAAGTGCAATCAAATCCTTCCAACCAATCGCGAACATACAATTGTGAGCAATGTACGGCAATCAACAGCAATGTCCTGGGGCCAATACCCCAATTATCAGCGAATTGAAGAGAAATTGGCAATGCAAAATGTGTATGTATCTCCGTCTGTAACTCCAAAAAGTCATAACGACCATGTGGGTGTTAAGCAGGAGAGTTTTGTATAGCGCACTCACAGCCTAAGCGGCTTTCGGTACGCATTCGGTGGCCAACATTCGGTAGCCAACGCATCAAAGAGAAAATGAGAAGCATAGCAGAGTTAGTAGAGCAGTTGAGGTAGTGAGTAGCATGGAAATAGCAGCTCAGGACCGCTGAAAAGGACGAGCCAAAGTTGGCAGTATGAGAGTAGTTGTCGTTGCGTAAGAATTGTGGAAGCGAGTTCCACAGTCTAGGACCTGCAGAACTAAACCTTCTGTCGCCAACGGTCGAAGCCTCAATTGTCATTACAGATTACATTCCGCTGTATCCAAAGTAAAACCGTGGAACTTTCAAGATGCTTTGTTTGTTAACTGTCAGCAATCCATTGCACTCAACAGCAATAGTAGGGGCAGATAGGAAAATCAGTAGAAAATTGCGTAAAAATGGAAAAATGCGTATTGCACTGCACTGCATTAAAAGTGCAGCCACATCCTTTTATACAATCGACAAAGGCACAATCTAGGGCGATGCACGGTAATCCACGTGTAACGCCGAAGGCTCGGCGGGGTAGGCTTGACCTGCCGCTTACCTAGCGGCGTAACCTTGCGCCTACTGCCGTTCGGTGCGCGCCTACGCGCAATAAGCTGGCCGCCACGAAACGAGCGTTTCTGGCGCTGACCTGCTTACCGTTACTAAAGGCGGTCGTGAGTCCGTGGCGTGAATTGGAAAACGAAACACAAATTGGGTATTTTACTGAACTTTATTTGCAAGCGCAAAAAGTCGCTGCGCGTCTAGTTCAGCTTTATCTCCACACTCCTCGCACGTTCTCAACAGGACCAACACTCTTGCGGAGGGAATACTTCTCCGCACTGGAGCGCGAACCCGAGCCTAAACCCTGACCGGAGAACTAGAACTCGGTTTCCACCAGTGCGACAGGAACACTCCACACACGCCACCTCAAACACTCTTGCGGAGGGAATACTTCTCCACACTGGGGCTGCTTACGTGTATAATGGGAAACGACCCAAATAGACGGAGCCCTAACCAGAGTTTAAACCCTGACCGGAGAACTAGAACTTGGTTTCCACCAGTGCGGCAGGAATACTCCACACACGCCAACTACGCCTAGCTCGCACCGGCAAATCCCTATGCCGTGACCGCGTGCTAGCGCGCACACACAAAACACGAAAGAATCGCGGAATGCCAGCTCGGGCGCGATACGATCGTATTCGGTGGAGTCCACCGAATCCTCCTAGCGCTGTCTTGTCCTGTTCCGTCCATCGTCGGCGGACAGCCCGCCCTCCTCCCTCGCTTTCAGAGAAACGGGTGCCCGACGGCGTCGAAGCGCAGAGCCGGACCAAAGACACGAAGATATTAAGACCCAGAGCGAGCGTCGCTCGACTCTTAAATACTTAGCTGAGACAATGGGGCAAGAGCTTAGTGGTATTAGGCCCGACACCAGGGCCCCTTACGGTAAGGAATTAATACCGGCACTAGGCCACTGGAATGTCCCCTCTGTCCAGCTTGAATGGCGAATGGGTTCCAGACGATTCTTTTTGGACAGAATGATGGCGAAGGTTGACAGGCCAGCCAACATCAATCAGCAGCTCCCGCGGGTATCGGACCCATTCTAAAGGCCGACTCACCACCGCTGGTTGGAGAGCTTCCTGGCTTGCTCTTAAGCGCTTCCTCTCTAACCGCACTGACGCTCCTCTCTGGCTCACTGCTCCAGGACGAAGGAGTTCTAGCCCGCCTCCGAACAGCTCTTGTTCGCGCTAAAATTCAGCCCAGGCCAGCAGGGCGCTTCACACGACAAGGGCCGTTGTCTCTGCAGCAATCTGGTTCAAATTTGCTGGAAACTCGTTGTTTGAATTTTGTAATTATCCTACTACATAACACTCCCTATGGGCGCGCATGCCTCGCTGTCCTTTTTCGCGTTCAACCTTGGGCCATGCATGGCAATCGGCAGCAAGTGCCCGAGACAATACAGCAATCTACGATTTCCTGTTACAATTACAAGCGAAGCTGGTGGGAGAAGATCACATTTTCTCTTGCGTAGCAGTGTGCGCTATATTAAAAGTACAACCGCGTCCTATCAACCAATTCTGAGCGTACATGCGAGGGCAATGCACGGCAATCGGCGGCATGACATTCAGACATTCGCGCCTCCAGCTGCCGGCCCTCCAACCGCCTAAGCGATTGGCCGCCGCAGTTACGGAATGCTACGCACGCGCATGGCTCCGCCCAGCTCGGAACCGCGGCTGACCTCGCAAGTGTCAGCATTCCGCTCGGTGTGCAATGGAGCAACGCGGCGAAGAGGTGTCGACACACTCGGGGGTGGGGCTTGTGCTGCTCGCCGAAACGGCTGGAGAGTACCGCCGATCAGTCTCACTCTCGGTGTATCCAAATACGTATATCTATATCGCGGTGTATCTATGCTACGGTGTATCTATGCCACGGTGTCTATGCCGCGGTGTATCTGTGCCGCAGTGTATCTATGCCGCGGTGTATCTATGCCGCGGGTGTCTCGGTCGGGGCATCTACGTCAGCGTTTCTGAAGTCTGGTTTAGACGGCGAGTATCGCTTCCTACGTTCTTCCTACCTACTCGAGCCTTATTACGGTCTTCCAGTTTGTAGGAGACAAAGACTGTAGTCTGAATTATCGTCGCGAACGGCACAGAACACCAGCCGACGAGCAACACCACCAGTTTATTCTCCCTACACACGGAGCAGAGCGAAGCACAACTCTCCTCGCCCCTCTCGCCTACCGAAGTCCCCCGACTCACTTGTCAAAACAAACACTAATAGCACGTCCGGGCTGCTTACCACATCGAGTGTCACAGCCCACTCGTACAGCGATCAGGGGCAGTGTCATCAATTAAATAAAACCATTTTGACAGTCTTAAAATAATATATAAGTCATAAAGAGAGTCTTGCTCCAAATCTGGCTACCAACACGCTCAGCCCACTTAGTGTTCAGGGGATTGCTAGGGCCGTTCTCTGCGGCCGGGCTTCGCTAACACAATTACCGGATAAATGCGATTACCGAAATTACGCTGTCCGCTATAGCCTTTATCGCTCGCCGCCTGAAGACTGTATATCCTCCTGTCCAAGCGACCGACTCTGAACTGGAAGCTGTTAGTACAAACGTGCTGTTCGGCTTCCCCGTCCGGTTGCGACGTAGGCACCAAACGCAGCCTCATAACGTTGCTGGTCTCAGCCGACGCGCGACGAATAATGGCGACAGCCGATCTTGTATCGCGGTGGCCTCACCAAACCTCGAGCAGCGCGACCGCGGGCCGCCTTCGTAGGCGAGAGTGCGGCTATTGTGCTCAGGGCAAAGGGCAAAACCTGAAGCAGCGCAATCGCTGCGCCGCCACCCGGCAGTAGCTCTCCTTGATTACGCACTAATAAATCCCTCTCTTTAATCCCCCTCTTCTCGATCGTCGCAGCTCTTCATCACCCAAATGAGAATGCGGTAGCGTTTCTCCAATAGGAAGCGACAGCCTCCTCTTCGAATCTTCGGGCTGCTCGAAGGTTCGGCTCCCGGAAGCGCTCTTTAGAACCTTACTCGAAAGGGGTGGGCGCGTCCCAATTTCCGACAGCCCGGAGGTCTGCGCCGCAAAATGCCTCGCCAGGAAGCATGCAAAATTAAATAGGGGGAACTCGTCGCTGAATCGGACCGAAGTTGCACTCGGTGCGCCCCACTCCGGACCGCGAGTACTCGCCTCCCCTCCCGTGAAACGTCTCGACGCTGCGCCAAGCGCGAGCCTGCCTCGATGCGCTCTTTAGACCGTGCAAACAAACGGCTGGTCATAGCTCCCTCCTAAATGATGTGACTCGATGTTCATGCTATGGCCGCGTTATGGTCTTTTGATGTCTGCTTTTGTGCAGAGTCCTTTATTAAGGCGCAGCTTGACTAAGCCCGTGCACATTTGCTTGGGCCTGTCGGGGCTTGAAATAGGATTTGCGGCCGGTGCACGTTTTCGGCCGCAACGTGCAAGTTCGCTTTGCAACACCACGAGCGGCAGCACCAGCGACGACTGCTCCATTGCCGGTGCGCTGCCCTGCCTGCTGCCCGAAACGTCGGAGGCCATTGATTGCTGCCGATTATCAGACGCAGGCAGGTCTACGCAGTCCGCTGGAGCCGAGCCGCGTCGCGCCAGATGGACCGGCTGGAGCTACGCAAAGCTTTTTGCCAAGGATGGCCAGCCTAAGCCAAGCCCCGCGAAACCGTTTGAGGTCCCCCCACTCGGGCCCCAAATGTGGCCCCTCCGCAGGGCCACATTCGGTACAAGCAGGACTCCTAGCGGTTGTGGACCAGCCGCTGAATTACGGCCTTCGATTTGAGTGGCATCCCCTTTTGATGTCTGCACACGACCTCACCCTTTCATGCACACTTACTGCTGGGTCTTCTGGTAAGGACCTCTGTGTCTATTGGCAGAGTGGAGAGTGCAAGCAGAGTCGGCTGCACAGTTGGCGAGAGCGTGCAGGCCCGAATGAGGGCGCAGCCGAAATACACGTCTCAGGCCGGCGTGCGGATTGATGCCGGAGCTGTTCCGTCCCGTGTAGTTCGTAGAGGTGGTGCATTACGTGGGTGCGGTGGTCGTCTTGCAGAGAGACCACGAGACTCTGGACATGCATAAATTTATATTAATAATAATAATAAATTTGATATAGCGCCCTCAGGGAACTCAATCTCTTCATAGGCACTTATCATTTGCTACAAAGGAACGAATGTTTAGTGGTAGCATACTCAATAAACAACACGAATTACGTGGTTAGGGGTGGCATGCGCACGGTCAGCGTGCACATTCTCTTATGTCGCTCTGCAAATGAGTCATTTACTTATGATTCAGTCCGTGCCGTTAGACTGAGGCCCTGCTAACCGGCGTCACCTGAGCGTCTTCTCGCCTTCTTTTGGCACGCAGCCCTAAGCTTGATACTCGTTTGCTTTTTCGTCCCGATCTGAGCACGATACCGTGCGTAGCATACGACCACTGATAGGTGCTTTTTTGCAGAGAGTTTTTAAAGCACCTGGATAGAGGTTTGGTTCTCTTGAGCTCCTATGCAAATGATCCATTCTTGTTTTAATTTTGTACAGGAGCCCGTTGAATCGCATAACCTGTAGGTTTTTGTTTTTTCGTCCAACGCTTGAGAGAGCACCCATCTAAGAAATCCCGAGATTCGCTCGTGCTCGCCGCCAGTGCCGTTTGATTCAAGGCGTCGAGCGGGCAGTTCGACTCAGGTGCGCCACTTGCGGTGACTTCTGACTTGCTTAGACGATGCACGGCTCCTGTCTCCATCTGCGTCGCTCATTACTCGCGACGCAGCTCCGTCGCACCTCCGACCTTAATCCAGCGAACTCTCGCGGGTTTTACGTCACGTGACACTCACGTCACGGCATCGCTATGGCGCGTGAGCTCTTGCGCTTTCTACCCTCTGCCCGAACACCCCTCTCCCCCAAACGCGCTCCCGAAGCGCGTGCAGCGCAATGCCGGAGCGACGCCGTTTCAACTCGCCGCCGTCCGTAGTCGTTGTCTTTGTCAGAACGCGTAGCTCGGTCCGCAGGACTGGTGAGCGAGCTCGCGAACAGCTGCTGCGAAGCAGCGGCTGAGGCAACGGCGGAGGCGGCGGAGGCGGCGGCGGCGGCGGCTGCGGCGGCGGCGGCGGCGGCGGGGGTTTGCTAAACAACGCCGCAGGAGCAAGGTCACATTGTGCCCTTCATTGCGAGAAGCTCGGCTCTCGCTCGCGCGCTCACAAAACCGCGGCGAGCATCCGGTCGATAATGCCGGCATCCGCTCGTGCATCCAGCCAAGAGAAGCGGCAGCGACGTTACGCTCGCGCTCCTGATGCGTCGGACGGACCGCGTAGGCGATTTCTCCCGAAAGCACACAATTCTCGCGCTCTCGCTAGTCATCTCGTAATGACCGGCTGCTGGACGTACCGAGCGCCGACGTAAGACTGCCGAGCCGACATCCATTAGAGCCTGGCGGCGGCGGCAGCGGCAGCGGCAGCGGCAGGCACAGGCACAGGCACGCCGCGCGCGCGCGGCGTCGCGCCGGCAATGCAGGTGCGAGCAATTACGCAGCAGCGCCTGCCCTCTGACGCGCGGCGCTGGCTCGCTCGTAATTGAAAAACCTCTCCTGCTTACGGCGTCCAGTGTGCACTGGGCGGATCGGTCGATTCGCGAGGGCTCCGGCTGCAGAGCGCGTGCGCTGCTGCAGCGGTGCAGCAGGGCAGGGAGAGAAAGGCGGAGCGCTCCCTCCGCTGCTCCCTCCGCTGCTCCCTCCGCTGCTTCCTCAGCTGCTCCCTGTGCTGCTCCCTGCGCCGCTCCCTGCGCTGCTCCCTCCGCTGCTCCCTCAGCTGCTGCTGCTGCGGCTGCCAACGAACGCTGTCAGCTCTCTCTTCACCTCGAAGTCGATGGCGCTCACCCGCAGCACGGGTCTTTGTCGCAGTGAAGGTGGCAGGGACAAATGAGGTCGTTGAGCTCTCGCTAGTCGGAAGCTCCCTGGCGACCGACCGTCTACGTTCGATGTAGTGTAGTGTGTCTCCGTCTGTAACTCCACAAAGCCACGATGTATGTATGCTACTGCTGTTATTCCTGGTCAGTGGGGGCCAAGGCGACATCTACTGTTAGCTGTACACGACGGATCATGCAAGTCTTCAACTGAAGCGTAGTGAACCGAATCAACAAGCGTGGCGACGCTCAGAAAATAAACATTGGAATAAAAACGAAGCAAAGACGTCACGAGGAAAGTACTCAACGGAAACGGATCAGTAGCCTAAAATTTATAAATAAAAAATGCTTCGTAAGGATTCCTTGTCAATGACGCTTTGCAGCTATTTCGCCAGCATACTACACTCGACTCCGGAACCAACATGGCTCCGGGTCCATACGAGCGCCAGCGCAATTAATGCGTAAATTAAGGTAGGTCAGCTCGTCGAGGTCAGGGGTAATCCCATAAGTAATCCTGCGAGAGTCGTGGCCACTGCCGCCACAGGCGCCACCGCGGCCACCGGCTCACTGCCGCCGCAGCCCTGCGGCGGCGTCGGGCTGAACGTGACATGGCTGCATGGCGACGCGATCGAGCGTGTCCGCGAGCTCGATCGCGTCGTTAAAAGGTCTCCGGCATCGGATCGTCGAGCTCTGTCAAAATGGCTGCGCTTCTTCAATCCGACGAGCCATGCTGTCTCAGATTGAAGGCTCGGCTACACAATTCCTCTGTCGCGTATCCTACAAGGCGCACATGAAGGAAATACCCAATAAAGAAAAACAGTGCGGGTGATATATGTGCACGCAACGCATATAGTGCCTGCTTTGTACATGCGAAGACACGCAGAAATAGGAATAGTAGGGCTAAATTTGTATGGCGTCCTCAGAGAACGTATTATCTTTTTAGGCAGTTTACATTTGTATATTACTACGTAGTACACACACACACACACACAAACACACATTATATATATATATATATATATATACATACATATATGTATATATATATACATACATACATATATATATATATATATATGCCTTACTGGCCTACCCCGGCGTGTGCAATCAGGCGATTTCAGCTGGTGCAAAACTCCACTGCTAAGGCTTGTCTGTCGTGAGCTTCGCAGTTGCCTCTTCTCTTCTCGCCGACCTGCACTGGCTACCAGTCAAGCAACGGATCGACTTCAAGGTTTCGTCGCTCTCCTTTAGGTTGCTTCATTCTTTGGCTCCAGCCATATCTCTCAGATCTACTGCCCCTCCAGACCAAGCATCATAACACCTGCTTTTCGGAATCCAACAGTTTACCATTACCTCATACAAACCTCAAATCCTTTGGAGATCGTGTATTTAGTTCATATGCTTCCAAAGCGTGGAACTCATCCCTGACTTGCGTCACGACATTTCCTGACTTGTCCACATTTAAAAAGAACTTAAAAAAGGAACCTATTTAGGACGGCATTTAGTGGGTCCCTATGATTCATTCGTCCTTTACGGGCGTATGTGTGCTGAGAGTGTGCATCCTGCCACTAACCACACTTGCATGCTGACCCTGTGTCCGTCACGCCTAACCCTGTTATTCATGTTGTATATCAAGCATGATATCACTCACCATTTAATCGCTTCTCCCTTTGCAGCAAATATAGAGCACCTAGAGAGAGATTGAGTTATCTGAGGGCGCTTTATTCAAGTGTATTATTATTGTTATAATACATATATGTATATATACATTTATACATAATCTATGCAGGTATATATATATATATATATATAGATATATATGCATGATATATATATATATATTGCATACACATACAATATGTAATATATGTATGATGTATATATTTAGCATATAGTGTCGTTATATAGTATCGTTAATAATATATATATATATATAATATATGCAATATATATATGATATATGCAATATATATATATATATATATATATTGCATACAAATACATGGCACAATGTGTGGCCTACCGGTACGAGCAGGGAAAGCACCTAAGACTCTGAGCGAAGCGTACGAAGCCATACCCAATGGGTCTTTGCACCGTGTTAAAGTTACAGACAGACAGACGTAAGTGCCCGCATGATGTGAGCAGTCAATGTATTTTTACGAAACCGATCGTTTCTGGCTTTCACTGATCGAGTCAGCGCTGCACGGCGTGCACGGTGCTATTGGGGTCCCCTGTATTGCCCCGCCCGCTTCTTGCCACCTCTCGCGTCACGTTCTGGAGGTTCTTTCGTCCAGCTTACAACATTGCCTCAAACGGCGTCTCTATAATTTGACGCGGATCTTAGGTACCAGCGGGAAAACGCATGCGTGGAGGACTTAAGAAAGCTCCGGCGACGGCTCGCCGTAGAGAAATAAATGGCAGACGCCAGAAATCGGGCAGATTCGACAGGCCCAATTCTGCTAGCCTACTGGAACGCTTAAAGCGCTCGTGGACATGCAGACATTCATAGATATTAATAATGTCTAGCTTTGAGCTCGGACTTCGCGCCTCGGGCGAAGTGCTCACGATCGAAAGGTCGGACGCTTAGTCTATAGCTGAATTCTAACCAGCATTCATCTCGACTTGGGACAGCAGCGACAAGAACTCTTCGAGGAGAAATCAAATACAAGTATAGTTCCATAAAAGACCGGCTTCCAGAAAATGACTTGCCTTTACATTTTGCCCGCTACAAATGATACTCGCTCTAGAATCGACCAACTCGAATGCATCATGTCCAGCCACAGCCGGACGTGAGGCTAGCCGAACTCACTAGGTACTAGAATGTTTTACTGCATCTTTTAAAATCCGGGTTCATGATCATTGCGTCTTGCTTTTGAAGTGTGTCTTTCTGATTTTACGGGCGTCTTCATAATTAAGCATTTCATTGCAAACCGCCATAAAGATGGCACGAGACATGCAGGAGAGACAGTGAACGAAAAGACGGCGCCTACGACATCATTGTCGTCTCTTCGCTCATGCACTCTGCTGCTGCTCGTCGTTGGCCGCAAGAAATTTGAGTACAGGTAAGCAAGCAATAAAGTCGAAAATTAGTTTCCCATTGGCAAAGCTACACAGTATAAAATAACGACGTCGTAGCGGCTGTGCGTCAGCACTCATTTATTATAGCAAACACGTAAGTTGTTTATATACACATATATATATACATACACACACACACACACATATATATATATATATATATATATATATACAAACTGTAGGACGGAAACGATAAGGATGGTGGCCCAAGCAAAGCAGGCACCTTATACATTTTTGCACAAGAACAGAAAAGAAAAAATTCTCACTTAGATTAGCGAATCCAATGAGCGTCTGCTATGGCCGCAGCAGATGCGCGATCGGCCCATCCACCTTCGACACAGATCAGAAGTGACGAGAAGATGGGAGGGATGAACATGAAGCTCGCGCCGCTGAGTCGACGCTCTCGCGATTCACAGCGAGCCGCGCCGCTGCTCCACCGACGCTTGCCTTTCCAAGCAAGCGGCACAAAACAGCGTTGAGTCCGCCGCCGCTGCCGCGGCTCAGGAAGACGCGGCAGCGATGCTCAACTAGCTTCGTCTCCAACAGCCGTCCCGAGTTTCAGAGATGATCTCGCACGGCTCGCACCGGTCACGAGTGTCTGGAAGCGACGACGACGCTGATCCGACCTCTGCTTCGCCTCCGGCTCCGTCGCCGAGCCTACTGCATGCTGGGCGGGGGACGCTGCGCATGCGAGAAAACAGATACATAGAAGAGGCGCGACATACAAGCAACGTAACGTAACGCGCAGCAGCAACGCAGCGTACGTACAGCGTACGTAGCGTACAGCAACGTAACGTAGCGGTGTCAAACATAGCAGCAGCGCGAAGGACGCGAGCGAGCGCACGAATTCTCAGACTTCTCTCTCGCTCGAGCAGCGCTGTTGACAACGGAGAGTGCTCGTTCGCTCGAAGGCCCCGTCGGCCAATCCGGCGCTCGCCCTTACGCACCGTCGGAGCAACAGCTGCCGGCTCACCGGCCGCTCGTGGGTGGTTTCCGTAGTAACCGCTCTCCTGCAGCCGGCTCTCGACGACGGCTTGCACGAGCTCGCAGGTGACCGAGTTCGGCAGGCCGTCTGCGGCCAGCACCAGAGCGCGCGCCGCGGTGTCGCCGCACCTGCAGCGTCGTTCGGCTCGGCGTAGCTTTAGCGCCGCCACGAAGCACGTCAGCTGACCGCACCGAACCGCAAAGAGCTGGGCCCACCAGGAAACAATACGGCGGCGGCGGCAGCTTCGGAAGCGAATAAGCAGACCGTGTGGGTCGAGCGAACGAAGCAGACGATGACGGCTCCGATTCGCCACGGCTCGAGCAATCTCGAGGCTCAACAACGGCCGTCGGGCATGCCTTTCGAGTACGGTGTCGGTCTCTGGGTGGCGAGGGCGGATAACTCCAGCACTGCAGCAGACGCGACCTTACCCAAGCTGTCGGCTAGATTGGTGTCCACCTTTCGAGGTGGCGAGTGCGAGTCCTGCTCGTCCACACACCGTGGCCCAGCCAAAGCAAAACTCGCCGATCTCGGCGAGCTAGCGTGCGAGGGAGCCCGGCGCTCGCAGCGGCACTGCTCTCCGCCAATCGCCTCGCACCGTCGGAATGACGTGCGGCGCCGGAAAGAACAGGATCGCTTATTAATTCATCTACCACCCCAAGTCATTGAACCGGCGTCTCAATTATCGATCCGTTTTGGCGTTGGTGGCTGTAGCGGCAATAAGAGCTCTTCCAACTCGGACGCGGTAGACAACCATTTTGAATATACCGGAAGTGTGACGAGCGGTTTTCCTCGCAGAATTGACAGACGTTAATTTCGCTGCTGCTCGCGATATTTCTATCTACATTGTTTGTATGCCGGGTAGGAAATGCAGTGTAACCGTAAAAATAATAGAACATTTGTACTGCGCCGCCAGAGAGCTGAATCTCATTTTAGTACCGTCAACTGCTGCTGGTGTACAGATTGGCTTTGAGCGAGACCAAACAGAAAGAAAAGCTATCCACCCTAACACGCTTTCTCTTTACATCCACGTGCAAATCTTTTGCCTTATATGTAACATTCACCCAATGCTCGTCCCTCTGTAGCAAAAGGTTGCAGAAAGCCGCTGGGTCTTGGCCCACAAGGTGAGGAGGTAAGGTGCTCGCTCATCACTACTCAAGTCGCGGGTTCGAGCCCTTCATTGGGCAATTATTTATTGGTCATTGCAAGCTGTGGTGATAGTCTTTTAGATTCTTCTATAGAAATGGGACTGTTTCTTTAGGAAGACATATATATTTATTTATTCATATATGTATGTATGTACGCATATATCCCAAGTTAAAGCGAAAAAGTCCATCAGTCCTTCCGTCACGCGGCACTTCCATCAAGCTGAAATATGGCTTCCAGTACTTCCTGGAATGAGGCGTAATAGACGTGTAATTCCACTATGACTCAGCGTAGTGAATCCGTGTGCAGTAAGCTCTGGTATTTTTAATAAATATGCATATATGTATAATGAATATATATATATATATATATATATATATATTCATTATACATATATATATATGTGTGTGTGTGTGTCTGTGTACCCAGGCTAGGTTCGGTTGGCTGGGACCGGGCGGCTATAAGGGTAAGGGTCACCGGCTAGGCCGCGGTGGGACCTACGGGATGTGCGGTGACGTGAGGTCACCGGGGCTCTTGGGTAGGAGAAGTTGCCTGAGTAAGTCATGGTGTAGGAGGCTCCTGGTCTCGCCGAGTTATGCACCTGGATGGTTGCAGGCGTGCTCCGGCGATGGGGCCACGCATGCAAGGCGACGAGTACCCAAGGCCCGAGCGGAGCTGGATAGCTCGCTCGTTGTTGAGACTTGTATATTCCGCGTTCACCACGTAGCGTGTTCGTGAACTCCCCCGTGTGTTAGCGTCTTTATACGGAAGCTCTCGACTGTTGTGGACGTCGGCTCCGTCTATCCCAGAATACTCAGCTAGCCGGGTCTTGAACGGCGTATGCGTGTACTGGTGTGACGGCGCCGGCGACGGTGGAAGCCGACTGACCAACTAACGCGTTTGTTGCGTCGTCTTGCGCCCCCATAGTGTACTGTGTATATGACCCTCCCTGTAGACTTGTTTAGTTCCCCTGTTGCTGTTGGCGCAAGCGTTTTTATAAAGAGGTTTAATCTGACGGCCGCTCGTCTTATTCTGGTTCAGCGGCATGGCGAGCAGCAGCGTGGCCGGAGTGTGGGAACTAGCCTTTGACCACTGGAACTCGGCTAGACACACACACACACGCACGCACGCACACACACATATATATATGTATATTTGTATATATATTTTCAAGTTAGCTGATATAACTGCCTCAGTCGTATAATGGCAAAAGAGATTTAACAGCTGTCACCATCGCTTGCAGTGAGAAATAAGCAATTGCTCTCAGTAGGACTAAACCCTAAACCTATGATTTTGGTGGTGAAGAGCAGGAACCTTGCCCCTGGACGAAGTTATATACAGCACATGTATATCAGCAGTTAGCTTCCGACGCAATAGCTTTCGACGTAATGGTAAGGAATGAAAATGATAATTTCGTTACAGCGCGGTCGAGAGACACGCACAGAAAGTGGGAGAGAGAGACAAAGAGAGAGAGAGAGAGAGAGAGAGAGAGAGAGAGAGAGAGAGGGAGAGAGACATTAGATAAATAAATACAATTCACTTATATATCGCCCCAAGAGAACTTGATCTCTATTCAGGCGCTTCACATATGCCTCAGGGCTCGAGCCCACGACCTCAGTCAGACCTTGGTCGCGGCGAGCACTTTAACCGCTAGACCAAACCAGCTCGGCGACAGAGAGAAAGAGAGTAGCACATAAAGAGAGACAAACAGACAGAAAGTGAGTTAGAGAGACAAAGAGAGAGACAAAGTGAGAGAGAGAGAGAGAGGGAGAGACAGAGTTAGAGAGAGAGAGAGAGAGAGAAAGAAAGAGAGACAGACAGACAGATAGAAATAAAGACAGAGAGAGAGAGAGAGGGAGACAGAGAGACAGAGAGAATGAGAGAGAGAGAGAGAGAGAGAGAGAGAGAGAGAGAGAGAGAGAGAGAGAGAGAGAGAGAGAGAGAGAGAGAGAGAGAGAGAGAGAGAGAGAGACACACACACACACACACACACACACACACAGAGAATGAAAGCGAGCCGGCGGCGGCATGTGTCACGTGGGCAATCTTGTGCAGTCCACCGAGCAGCATCTGCATTGGGTCGGGGATTCGCCTCACTGGCCAAGCCGCTATCTCCAGTATCAAGAAGTCGCCACCGCCTGTGGGGGGCACCGGTTGCAACAGCAGCAGCATCTGCGTCTCGAGCCCCTCTGGAGGAAGCCGCCGTCGCCGCCAAAGCTTGAACGGCGCCTCGGGCGTCTCCGACGACAGCCGAGGGGAGCGGCATCAGCCGAGCGTCGGTCTTCGACTACTTGTACTGGCCGCCATCGAAAAAAATACACGTCGTCGTCGCTCGAGCTGAAACCACTCGAGGCAAGAGCATTGCGTCCGAAGCGCGTCCGCTCTCGGGCGCCGCCGATGAGCTCGCTTCGGTTGCCTCCAGCGCTCGGCCTCGGAGGCAGCCAAGCGTCACCACCTCAGCTGCCACTCGAGTAGCCAGCCCTACATAGACGTCAACCCCGGCAGGTGTGCGTCGCCTGCAGCAGCCGCCCCACCGCCTCCGACCGACTGAGGAAGTCAAACGCCTCGGCCGAGCCCGAAGAGGGCACGACCGTCGCCGTTGGAGAGCTCAACGGTGAGCTCCTGGGCGTAGGCGGCTTCGCCGGGGGCACAGCGGCTACACTTGGCCGCCTTCCGCGAGGCGTTGCCAGCGTCTTTCGACGCAAGGCCATCGGACGATGCCCGATGCTGTAGGAACTCCTCGCCGGCCGTCGGCCGAGCTGGTGGTCTCTAAACCCTCCTTTTCATGGTCTTCTCCAGTGGCGTCCGCCGGCTGCTGTCGTCATTATAACTGCAATCGTTGCTCTTTTTTATCGTTGGCAATGACGTTTCTCATTGCGAACATACTGAATAGCTAGCAAGCGATTAAAGACGCAAGTGGTCTCGCATTGGGGGAACGAGGGCAAGGTTTCTTACATTTCAGTAATCTTTGAACCGCTCGACAAGCTCGTGATGCGAACCATTTGGTTTCTAAAAAAACCCGATCTGGTTTGATTCACTGGTGGTAGTCAGTACAACATGGTAATTGCAAAAGAGAGACGCAGCCCAAGTCACCAACAGCTACGGCCTTTGTTGACCATGCCAGTGAACGTGACCAATGACTTGTTCCTTGAAGCCAGGCTTAAACATTGATTCGGCAAAAAGCACTTGATTGGCATCGCACAAGCTTAAGCCGCTGTAGTACTGCTCCATGTAAAGCAGCTGCTCTTTGAAGTCAGGATCTTGTTTGTGTATCTTTACAAGATCGCGAGGCGTTGCCAGCGTCTTTCGACGCAAGGCCATCGGACGATGCCCGATGCTGTAGGAACTCCTCGCCGGCCGTCGGCCGAGCTGGTGGTCTCTAAACCCTCCTTTTCATGGTCTTCTCCAGTGGCATTTGCCGGCTGCTGCCGTCCATGCCAACGAGTAACTCCTCCACTGCCTTCTCGTCTGCGACGTCGGCCGCTGCTTCAGCCGACGCGTCCGGAGTAAGCCACGCTCAGGAGTCGCTGGTAGTTTCGAGTTGGGCGCCCTTCCTCCTCCTCGGTGAATTGGCGATGGCTACCTGCGAAGCAGCTCGAGCTGCAGGCGCTGGCTGATCAAGGCCTCAACTCGGCCCGAACGATAGAGCTGTTGCAGCAGTTTGTGCGTGAGTGTGGCCCCCAGGCTTGTCACGCCCGGCCGAAAGCCGTCGTCAAATACGAGGCACCTAAAAACCGGAGTCGCGGTCCTGAGCTGCCCCTGCAGAAGTCTGTCGGTTACCCACTGCCCAGGGCTGAAGAAAACCGAACGGTCGCAAGGCTAGTAATGCACAATGCTAAACGGCAGAAGAGCTAGATGCAATTATGACGGTAATAATGATACGTCGCTTGCAGCACCCTAGAAGATCTTCATCTCTATCTAGGCACTTTGCAGCTCACTTTAACAGAATCAATCTACGGGCTAGTTGCATGCATGGTATCAAACAAGCAAATGTGAACAAGTATGATACATGGCGTAGCAGGATAACAAACGGTGAGACACACCGTGGCCATCAGTTAATAAGACTTGTAGCTTTTGGCATGTAGCTCTGGTTCATGGCATAGGTACGCACACAAAACAGACAGGAATAGAAGTGAATAAGTTCACACGAATGATGAATCGGGTGAGCCGTGATGACACACTAGGTAAGGTGGTTGCTTTCACGACCTCGGTCCCGAGGTCGTGGGTTAGATTCCTGCGGTGGGCGATTCTTTATCACCACTGCAAGCAAGGGTGATAGCCGTTAAGGCTGTTCTGTTGCCATACAAAAAGAGGTCGTTTAATCAGCTAGAATTTTTTTGTCAGCTGACTGCAACAGCTTTGTCCTTTGTTTGTTTGAAGTTACCCAGCAGCAGCACAAGCACCAGCACGACCCGGTGTTGGCAGGAACAGCAGCACCAGACCAGCACCAGAGCACAATAGCAGCAGCAGCAGCACGAGCAGCAGCATAAGCAGCACCAAAACCAAACTGCTGCTCATAGGACACTCTAAGCATGTGGCTGGATTAAAAGGCTTTGCTCTTCTAATAGGTGATGCTGTTGTGCGACCATCACCACGTGCTTGAAATTTAGGTGTCGTTTTTTGACTGCTGCCTAAAGTTAAAAGCTTCATTCAGCAGACTGCTTCTATAGCTAGCCATAACATCCGATCCCTATCAAAGATTAGGAACTGTCTCCCGCAGTTGCTTGTAAAAAACCTAACTCGATCGTTAGTTGTGTCTCGGCTTGATTATTGGAATTCCCCTTTAGGTTCGCTACCAATGTAAGCAAGTAGGCCACTGCAGCTGACCATGAATATGGCTGCAAGGCTAGTCTCATAATAATAATAATAATAATAATAATGCACTTGATAAGGCACCCTCAGAGAACTCAATCTATTTCTAGGTGCTTTACATTTGCTGCAAATGGGAAACGCCATTGAATGGTGAGAAATATCATACTTGATAAACAACATGAATAACATGGTTAGGGGTGATATGCACAGGGTCGGCATGCAAGTGTGGTTAGTGGCAGCATGCACAGTGTCAGCACACATAAGCACATGTAGGACGAATTACAGAGACCCACCAGATGCTGGTCCTAATAGATGTGTTTTCAAATTCTTTTTAAATGTGGTCAAGTCAGGGGATGTTCTGACGCAAGCCGGGAGTGAGTTCCAGGCTTCGGGAGCATACGAACAAGGTATTGTTCAACTGTAGTATTCCAAAAAGAAAGTGGTGTGATGCTTGGCCTGGTGGGGGAGTAGATTTGAGAGATAGGCTGGAGCCAAAGTATGAAGTGAACTAAAATTGAGCGACAAACCCTTGAAGTCCCAGTGGTTTGAGCACGCGTCTCTTTTGCTAAAATAGGTAGGATGGATGCCGGATTAGCAACGGATACAGCGCCAAGTTCTTAGGCTGACCCACATGGCATGCCACGGCTTGGCTCCTTTGTACCTAGCTAAATTGCTGCACCAGTTTCAGCCTCTTCGTGCCGTCAGGTGCTGTGTGGACAATAAATGAGCTGTTCCATTCCTCTGCTTAAAGACCGTTGGCAACAGAAGCTTTAGCTCTGCAAGTCCTAGACTATGGAACTCGCTTTCACAATTCTCACACAACGACAACTACCCTGCTGCTGCCGACTATGGCTCATCCTTTCAGCGATCCTGAGCTGCTACTTCCATGCTACTCATTACCACAACTGCTCTCCTGACTCTGCTACGCTTCCCACTTTCTCTTTGTCGCGTGAGACGAAGTCTGTTGGCTACCGAATGCGTACCGAAAGCAAACTTGGGTTGCGAGTGCGCAATATAAATCTCTCCTGCGTACCACCTACATAGTCTTAAGGCTTTGTGGAGTTACAGACGGAGATACATTACATTACATTACACCAGCAGGACCAACAGCACCAGCAGCAGTAGCAGAAGCTGGACCAGCAGCAGCACCAGCAGCAGCATCAGCAGCAGAGCAGCACTAGCAGCATCAGAAGCAGCAGCAGCATCAGAAGCAGCAGCAGCAGCAGAGCCACAAAAGCAGCAGCAGAGCAGCAAAAGCAGTAGCAGAGCAACAGCAGAGCAGCAGAAGCAGCAGCCGAAACAGCAGAGCAGCAGCAGCAGAAGCAGCAGCATCAGAAGCAGCAGCATCAGCATCAGCAGCAGAGCCACAAAAGCAGCAGCAGAGCAGCAGAAGCAGTAGCAGAGCAGCATCAGAGCAGCAGAAGCAGCAGCCAAAGCAGCAGAGCAGCAGCATCGGAAGCAGCAGCATCATCAGCAGCAGCAGCAGCATCAGCATCAGCAGCAGCCAAAGCAGCAGAAGCAGCAGCAGGGCAGCAGAAGCAGCAGCAGACGCAGCAGCAGAGCAGCAGAGCTGCAGCAGAAGCAGCAGCAGCATAAGCAGCAGCAGCATCAGAAGCAGTGTCAGCATCAGCAGCAGCAGAAGCAGCAGCAGAGCGGCAGAAGCAGCAGATGCAGCAGCAGCAGAAGCAGCAGAAGCAGCATCAGCCTCAGAAGCAGCAGCAGCAGAGCAGCAGCAGCAGATGCAGCAGCAGCATAAACAGCAGCAGCATCAGAAGCATCAGCAGCAGCAGCATCAGTAGCAGCAGCAGCATCAGTAGCAGCAGCAGCAAAAGCAGCATCAGCAGCATCAGAAGCAGTGTCAGCATCAGCAGCAGCAGAAGCAGCAGCAGAGCGGCAGAAGCAGCAGATGCAGCAGCAGCAGAAGCAGCAGAAGCAGCATCAGCCTCAGAAGCAGCAGCAGCATCAGAAGCAGCACCAGCATCAGCAGCAGCAGAGCAGCAGAGCAGCAGCAGCAGATGCAGCAGCAGCATAAACAGCAGCAGCATCAGAAGCATCAGCAGCAGCAGCATCAGTAGCAGCAGCAGCAGCATCAGTAGCAGCAGCAGCAAAAGCAGCATCAGCAGCATCAGAAGCAGTGTCAGCATCAGCAGCAGCAGAAGCAGCAGCAGAGCGGCAGAAGCAGCAGATGCAGCAGCAGCAGAAGCAGCAGAAGCAGCATCAGCCTCAGAAGCAGCAGCAGCATCAGAAGCAGCACCAGCATCAGCAGCAGCAGAGCAGCAGAGCAGCAGCAGCAGCAGCAGATGCAGCAGCAGCATAAACAGCAGCAGCATCAGAAGCATCAGCAGCAGCAGCATCAGTAGCAGCAGCAGCATCAGTAGCAGCAGCAGCAAAAGCAGCATCAGCAGCATCAGAAGCAGTGTCAGCATCAGCAGCAGCAGAAGCAGCAGCAGAGCGGCAGAAGCAGCAGATGCAGCAGCAGCAGAAGCAGCAGAAGCAGCATCAGCCTCAGAAGCAGCAGCAGCATCAGAAGCAGCACCAGCATCAGCAGCAGCAGAGCAGCAGCAGAGCAGCAGAGCAGCAGCAGAGCAGCAGAAGCAGCATCATAAGCCGCATCATAAGCAGCAGCAGCATCATTAGCAGCAGCAGCATCATAAGCATCAGCAGCAGCATCAGCATCAGCAGCAGCAGCAGAAACAGCAGAGCTGCAGCAGCAGCAGCAGCAGAGCAGCAGCAGCAGAAGCAGCGTCAGAAGCATCAGCATCAGAAGCAGCAGCAGCATCAGCAGTAGAAGCAGAAGCAGCGAATGAAGATCGCATCAAATGAGGCTGCACAGTGCTGCACATTCGTGAGGGCTACAGCCCCAGTCGGGGGGGGGGGCTTCGGCAGCATACTTCCTTGCTAGTGGCATTATTTTGAAACGATATATTGTAATGTATTTCCGTCTGTAATTCCACTAAGACTTTTTGATTGTTATGAAGGAAAGTTTAGTATAGCATACTCACAGCCTAAGCGGCTTTCTGTAAGCATTAGGTAGCTAAAAGACTTTATCTCAGGCAACGAAAAGACATTGCAGTGCATTGTTGAGTCATGAGAACAATTGCTGTAGTGAGTATCATGGAAATATCAGCTCACGACGGCTGGAAATAATGTGCCAAAGTCGGCAGCAGGAGAGTAGCTGTTGTTTCGTATGGAGGCCACTATAATGTGTTAAATTGACGTGTCTTTTTGACACAATTCGACTCTTTACACTCGAAATTTGTGTTCCAATGGCATGCATATTCGGACTTGTTTCAGTTACAATGCGAATGAAAGTAACTTTGCACTAACTAGGCACTTGTAATTAACTTGGAGCCCATACAGACGCCGCACCACCATTGGATGACAATGGCTAATAATGGGAGAGAGCCTTTTGATACAAACTCATATCTTGCTGCCTGATACCAGGCAATTGAAAAATTAACCCCAGGCTTGGACCGGTGGCTCAGGTGCTCACACATATACCTCCTTATTGTTAATGCCTTTGTGAACTTTCTAAATCTCATCAAGCCACAAGCCTTTATCAGTGGTTGCAATGTCTGATTTCGTTGTTTCTTCAAGTATCGCCAGCAGTTGTAGTGCACAACTGTCGGGGAATCGCTTGGGTCCCCTACCTTGCCACAGTGTCATGAAGCAGCTTGCTCTAGTCGACCGAGGACGGTATGTACACGGCTCGTACATTCCACCGACGACGAGCTTTGCTAGCGAGAGCAACATTCAGAGCGACAAACGCTGGTCAAAGAGCCCACATCTGGTAAAGGATGCACCCGGCTGCCCATACGTCCGCCTTTTCACAGTACGGATTGTCGCAGACGATTTCCGGGCTACAAGAGGCGGTTATCTTGCGATTACCTAGTGCCAGAGGGAAGTCGCTTGCACCCTAACAGAATTGAAACTTCGGCATTGGCTGTCAGACCGTTAAGGGTATGCGCGATGAAGCCAACGATCTGGGTACTGGGATTCACAAGTTTCGGCGGCTGCATCACAAATATGCGTAGCATTTAGAGAAGTCAATCTGCAAGTCATGCAATTTGATTGATTCCCGAGGCAGTACTTCTCTATCCAGCAACTGGCAGGTTATATGCTGCACTAAATACTTTCTACATTCACTTCTGTCCCCTGCTCTCATTTTTCTCTGCCCAATTTTGTCCCAGTCACTTCTTCCATTTCTTCTTACCTCTTTTCTTTTCTCCCAATTCTCACGGTGTCTCCCTTCTCCGTTTAGTATCCCTCTCTCTTACGGCCTTCCCCTCTTCTCCTCACTCTGTCTCGTATCTGCTACCCGTCTCTCCTGCACAATGTTTCGTTCTCTCTCTCTCTCTCTCTCTCTCTCTCTCTCTCTCTCACACTCTCTCTACTCTTCTGCCTGCAGTGTAGACCTCGCAAGATTTCGATCTGACAAGCTTGGGAGAAGAAAAGAGGCACAGATGAAAAGGAATCAGACAGCTTTCGTGAAGACCTTTTCAGCCATGGTTAAGTAACCTAGACCTAGACCCAGTTTTGTACGCTAGGGTTCTCACATATTCATTGGAGTAAGAGAGTGCTCAGGACCGCTAGAAATTGGCGAGCATGATGAGCCCAAGGCTAGGGTTATTCCGTGAGAAAAAAACTCAGTGGGTCAGCTGCGGTTTCCTTCTACAAAAGAGGGAGCAGATGCTCTCGGCAGCGGCTCCTGCCAGCAGTAGAGTAGAGCGCCCTCATCAGACTGCAGCACCTCGTGGCCGCTCTCTCTCTCTCTCTCTCTCTCTCTCTCTCTCTCTCTCTCTCTCTTCCTCCGTGCCAGTTCGAAGTCGGCTGATCAATAAAAGACACAAAAACGGGGCGTGTGCAGCAGAGAGCTTTTGCCACTGCGATCGTGCATTTAGCTCGTATGCTCCCACAGCCTGGAACTCCCTCCCGACCTGCATCAGAACATCCCCTGACCTGACCACATTTAAAAGAAACTTAAAAACATACCTATTTAGGACAGCATTTAGTGGGTCCTTGTGATTCGTCCTCGATGTGCTTATGCGTGCTGACACTGTTCATGCTGCCACTAACCACATTTGCATGCTGACCCAGTGCATGTAACCCCTAACCATGTTATTCATTTTGTTTGTTTTTCAAGCATGATTTTACTTACTATTCTATTGCGTATCACTTTGCAGCAAATGTAAAGCGCCTAGAAAGAGATTAAGTTCTCTGAGGGCGCTTTATCAAGTGCAATATTATTATTATTATTATTATCGTGTGCTACTAAAGCTGCTGACGCTTCACTTGAAGCCGAAGTACCTGGCCTACCTGGCCTAGGATGCAATCTATCGCACTCATGGCTTAAACATGCAGATGCAGCAGCTTGCACCTACTTACTTGTAGTCACTTTGTCTTTGTCACTCAGCACGATATTGTTGGGCGTAAGATTGCGATGCATAATGCCCTTCTCTTTGTGCAGATCCCGCAGAGCCATGGCCAGCTGCAAAGCACATCGAAATGAATGCTGAGATCTCACACAGCAGGTGCACGGTGGGGAACACGGGGAAGGCAAGTGCATTGTATTAACACGACAGACAGGCCTGCGACTAGCATAAACATATCAAGCAGCTTCGTGCAGCATGGCATGCCGGAAAAAAACGGGCAGACTGCAAGCAGGTGCACAGCAGGTACGAAGCAGGAGCACTAAAGGTGGGATTGGCGTGGGACCACTCCAGGTAGGTTTGCAGCAGCAGCAGGATCGCTGAAGACAGGTGCTCGGTCCATACTCACGAGGTAAAGAAACCGTATGACTGCTTGCTAGGCGAGTAGCCCCTGCGAAGCTGCCTATGCCAATATTAATGCATTGTATATAGCTCCCCATGAGAACTCGACCTCTGTCTGGGCACTCTACGTTTACTTTTAAGGAAGCACGATCGAATATTTAGTGATAGCACGTTCAATAAACAACGAGAATAGCATGGTTAGGGTGACATGCACAGGGTCAGCATGCAAGTCTGGTTAGTGACAGCATGCACAGTGTCAGCATGCATAAGCTCATGAAGGACGAATCGCAGGGACCCACTAAATGCTGTGATGAATAGATGAGTTTTAGTTTCTTTTTAAATGTGGTCAAGTCGGGAGATGTCGCGCCAAACTTCGGGGTGAGTTCCAGGCTTTGGGAACATGTCTTGTTGCCAATGTGGCTGCTATGTTTACCTGCATGAAGAAACGCCAGATTTGATTTTCCACGAACCTTTTGTTTTTTCGCTGTCGTCGAATTCAGCAGCTCAGCCAGCGACATTCCGTCGATGAGCTGCATTAAAATTTACAGCCTTCAATCTGCAAACGGCTGTGGCAGCGATCGCTG
The DNA here is from genome assembly GCA_009760855.2 of Cristatella mucedo. Taxonomy (NCBI): domain Eukaryota; kingdom Metazoa; phylum Bryozoa; class Phylactolaemata; family Cristatellidae; genus Cristatella; species Cristatella mucedo. The sequence goes on along the minus strand of WPIO01000226.1, from coordinate 90,541 downwards.
GAAACCAGATCAAAATGAATAGTCTTATTGTCAAAGGCTGGAGACCTGTGATAGACTAAGTATTGAATGACTGCTTTCCTGACAGAGAAAGTTGTAAGATTTTCGCTCGTTCGACGATGGCTACGAGCATGGCTACAATCGGGGTCTGCAATGAGAGTCTGTTAGAGACGGTCAGCCTTATGCAAGAGCCACCAGTCAACATTACCTGGCTGGGCAATGGCACTTTGTACCATTTTTAATATGACCCTCTATTCTAGTTCAGAGGGCACGGGTTCAACTCCCAGCACGGATAGTAGTATTAGTATTAGCTCATTTAACAGCCTCATTTGTATAGCAGCACGGAATCCTGATTGACTATTACCACTACTTGCAGTTGGCAATAAAGCATTTCTCGCTGCAGAATTTGAACCCACGACCTCGGCAATGAAGGACGATGCACTCTTTCTCTCAAGCTCTATGATATTCCTTTGATGTGCTGAATCATTGCTTAAATCAGGCCGACCTATGTGAGCACTCCGAGTAAAATCTCGCTCGCTGTGCTCATAGTGGGTATGTGGCAGCATCACCTGCTACACAAGCAGGGAGTGTATGACTTTGCTCATACGTATCACTGCATCATACATATTCTCAGACGTATAGCTGCTGATAGCTCTTTTGTATCAGAACGTCCATTTGACCTTTGAAACACCTGCTTCGACCTCTGGCTATTCCAGACAGTCGTGGTGTGACTCAGATTTTAGGCATAAGTGAAACTCCGTTTCTAGAGTATATTCTCAGTAGGAAAACAAGTAAGGATAACTACTGTTCTATTGAGCGAACCTGAGAGGGCGTGGCTGGTGGCCCGCCCCCTTTCCTTCCACAATGATTGGGCGACACTATCAAGGGCAAGTCCAAAATTACCCTTTGGCTAGTAAGTGCAGTTCCTTTAACGACTTTCGGAATGCCCACCATTTCGCAGGCGAGCACTCACGAACCAATGTTTAGCCACCGGCTAAAGCACTGTTACTAACCTAGCAACCTCTCTACTCAATATAAATATTCCTCGTGCTCTATGCTAGCTTTTACAACCCTTTCTTCTACTACACTTTCTTTTCCAGATCTTTGTCAGTAGGAGTGAACATAGGTTGACTAAAAACGGTCACGCACTCTGCGTCTAGTGTCAGGAAAGTGAACACTAGAAAAGAGAACTTTCTCCTGGTAAATCGTGGCAATGCTTCGATCAAACGCCCATGCACTGGTGCAGAGGACAAGCAGATCACTTCTTCCGCAGTCGTATGAGGCCCACATCTTAATGCAAGCCACTGATATTGCTTCTCAGTTTAGACCTCAGTCAAACAGCTGGCAGTTGATATCGTGTACGAAGCTTCCTGACTCTGCCTAAATCTCACAGATTCTTTATTTTGCACCAGCACCAGGTCCATGATTTAGCACTCGAAATTCTGGCCTAGATATCCATTCAAGAGAGGGTGTCGCCGTCGTTAAAAACTGGAATTACGTTTTTTCAAAAGTGTTTGTTCTTCTTACATTACATTAGCTGATTTACAAGCCTCTAAAATGGTTTGTTTTTCAAGCATGATTTTACTTACTATTCTGTTGCGTATCACTTTGCAGCAAATGTAAAGCGCCTAGAAAGAGATTAAGTTCTCTGAGGGCGCTTTATCAAGTGCAATATTATTATTATTATTATAATGCATAGCGACAGAAGAGCCTTAATGCCAATCTCCACCGTTAGGAGTGGCGATAAAGGATCGCCCACAGGATTCGAACCCGCGACCTCGGAACCGATATCGTCAGAAGCAATTGCCTTACTGCTCTTAAAGAGTGGCCGCACAAATGCAAAGCTCTAGAAAGTTCGTCATTGACGCCATTAAGGAATAAACAGATGCAAAGCCTCTTCTTACAATAAACGAGGGACCGAATCCAGCATGTACAATGCAAAGCTATCGGCTTGGCTGGCATCGGTCAAGATCGGAAGTGCACTTACTTTTAATGTTTAGATAAGGATACCACGTCCAAGTTGGTCCATGCATTCGTGACATCTCGTCTCGACTTCTGCAACTCACTGCTTACTGGCCTACCAGCATGTGCGATCAGGCGATTGCAGCTGGTGCAAAACTCTGCAGCTAGGCTTGTCTGTCGTGAGCGTCGCAGTTGCCACATTACTCCACTTCTCGCCGACCTGCACTGGTTACCAGTCAAGCAACGGATTGACTTCAAGGTTTTGTCGCTCACTTTTAGGTCTCTTCATTCTATGGCTCCAGCCTATCTTTCAGATATACTACCCCATCAGGCAAAGCATCGTACCACTCGCTTTTCGGAATCCAACAGTCTAGAAATACCTCGTACAAACCTTAAATCCTTTGGAGACCGTGCATTTAGCTCGTATGCTCCCACAGCCTGGAACTCCCTCCCGACCTGCATCAGAACATCCCCTGACCTGACCACATTTAAAAGGAACTTAAAAACATACCTATTTAGGACAGCATTTAGTGGGTCCCTGTGATTCGTCCTTCACGTGCTTATGAGTGCTGACACTGTTCATGCTGCCACTAACCACATTTGCATGCTGACCCAGTGCATGTAACCCCTAACCATGTTATTCATTTTGTTTGTTTTTCAAGCATGATTTTACTTACTATTCTATTGCGTATCACTTTGCAGCAAATGTAAAGCGCCTAGAAAGAGATTGAGTTCTCTGAGGGCGCTTTATCAAGTGCAATATTATTATATTATTATTATTATTAATGAAAGTTGAGAAGTGCTTAACCACGTTCTGATGATTCCGGAACCATCGACAATTGCTTGTACCATGCAAGTCGTTCTTTTCTCGGTCGCCAAATCTCTGCAACACGGACTTGAAGTCCTCAGGCCAGTACAGTCGCCAGAGTGCAGCATGGGGGCTCTGCGACCCCTCGCAAAAGTCGAGTTGAGTCAAGTGAAAAAGGCAAACGCCCACGGAACATGCCATCGTTCATTTCTCGAATTTGATGCAACACGGCGCAGTAAGCATCAGAAATGATCGCTCTCACAAGAAAACGACCGATTAAAGAATAACAACAACCAATCATTTCCTCTGAAACTTTCTAGGAGTGCAAAGCTCCCAGCTGCCTTTCCCTAGGCTGCTTAAGCTAATACTCTAGTCACGTGCACATTGATGCTGAAGTGGGCTCACAGAATCGTCTGCAGTCGTTCAACCGGCCGGCTGCAGCTGCTGAACTGTTACACAATTGTCAGAAAAATTAATGAATTGATCACATTTGTAAGACAACAAGGAGACTAAATCGGTTCAATGTTACCTTCTGATGAGTGATGTATAGATGACACACAGATGCAGGCAACCACTTGGGCACGCAGGCAAGCAGGCAGCCGGCAGGCAGGGCGCCGGCAGGCAGGGCGCCGGCAGGCAGGGCACCGGCAGGCAGGGCACCGGCCTAAGTAACAAGCACACCTGTACAACATTCTCGTCACAACAAAGCTAGGTAATGCTCGTCACTCTGACAATCACTAAGCATGATAATGTGACTGATGGCGACAACAAGCAAGTTACGTCTAGGGGTCACAGGGGGAGGCCTTGGCATGGAAAATGCTCTGAATTCGGTTTCGCCATTTTCGAGCTGGCACCGATCGAATCGGCCTCAGCTACAGCGAAAGCTGCAGCTGAGAGCAAGCACCTGCTGCTACCACTTTGGCCGCCGAAGCCTAAGAAGCAGATGCTAGCAGGTGCTAAGCAGCAGGAGCTCACCCCAGTGCCAGTGCCGTACCTCTTTCAGAACGTAGCACGAAGCTTCCGCCGACAAGCTGCTGCCACCTTTGTGGCACCGGTCACTGCTTCCCTCTAGCAGCCGCCGGTTGTCTGCCATCTCTCTGACCTTGTACATGCAGCCGAATGCACCTGAGCCGAGTCTCTGCAGGAGTCTCTCTTAGTGGCAAACGGTGCTCGAGACTCGGTGCCGAGAATCCAGGTCGGCCCCTTGGCCACCTTGTAGCGAAATGCAGCTAGTGCTGGCTCCTAGAAAAGCCACACCACCGAGCACTTGTAAGAAGCCAAAGAACTTGCAGCTGATAATCGCCGGCCCGTTGCAAAGACTGCTGTAAAGGCTGACGGCGAAAACATGTAACGGGCATTCGCCCTTGCCAGAGAGAATAATTTAAAGCTCAAATACAACAGGCAAACTTGCTTAGGTAAGCTTGTAAGCATTGATATCACGAGGCATGGTTACTAGCATAGGTAAGCATAAATAGCATATTGGAATTACTTACATGCCGAGCTGGGTTGGTGCAGCGGTTAAAGGTGCTCGCCCCGATTAAGGCCTAGCTAAGGTCTGGCTGAGGTCGTGGGCTCGAGCTCTGAGGCACACGTGAAGCACCTGAATTGAGGTTTAGTTATCTTGAGGAGCTACAAATGAATTATATATATATATTTTTTTATTTATCTGCATGTGTAGATATATGAATACTCGTGTGCATTGCACACTGCTATGGATACACGTGCACTTGCAGATTTAGCTACATATAGTTTCCATACTGGTATAGACACATGTGCAGCTGGGTAGAGAGGTAAACTAGTACACTAGCACAAGCAAGGGCTTTCACATGGAACTTGACCTAGTTGGCAGCAGCCCGGCCCAGAGGATCAAAGGGTCAAGTTAGAAGGCCAGCTTGTTCAATGGCCATATTTATGCAGCAGCAAAAGAGTTTTGGCGGCCATCAGCCAGCTTTTAGCTTACTATAAATGCTCTCAGCTTAAGGAATAGAACCCCCGGCCAGGGCTGTGAAATTCAAGCACCGCAGCATGCCTCTTAGGACTCTGCTACTTATATGAACAGCCGACCCAGAAAGTGCAAGGTCCTTACCAGTTTGTTGAATATGATTCGATTTAGCTGGCATAGCCAGGCAAAGCTTACACTACCAGTGGAGTGTGTTGCGCCGACACCTTAACGGATGCGATACGTGAACAATGAGGATTGGACAGGTACACCCATTAGAACAAGCAGACAGAAAAGATGGGCCCAGTCGGGTATTGTTGCAGTAGACTACTAGGGTTTTCTTAATCTGCCACATCTAGCCTGGAAGTAAAGGAAGCTGACAGATATCCCCAGCCACGAGGTCATCTCGAGGTCACAGGCACTTCGGATGATGATCTTGACTGCTTACTTAAGACGACCCTGACCATAGTAAACTCACCGGCATGTGGTTAAGCACATCAACCACATAATCATAAGAACTTAGGTCCTTAATATAGTGGGCAACACCAACGATGGCAGCAAATAGCTTGGTAAGCATCAGTTTCTGAAAACTCTGTCTATTACGGCCCATAGAATACAGGCTTCATTCTATGGCTCCAGCCTATCTCTCAGATATACTACCCCATCAGGCAAAGCATCGTACCACCCCCTTTTCGGAGTCCGACAGTCTAGAAATACCTCGTACAAACCTTAAATCCTTTGGAGACCATGCATTTAGTTCGTATGCTCCCAAAGCCTGGAACTCCCTCCCGACCTGCGTCAGAATATCCCCTGACCTGGCTACATTTAAAAGGAACTTAAAAACACACCTATTTAGGACAGCATTTAATGGGTCCCTGTGACTCGTCCTTGATGTGCTTTTGGGTGCTTACACTGTGCATGCCTCCACTAACCACATTTGCATGCTGACCCTGTGCATGTCACCCCTAACCATGTAATTCATTTTGTTTGTTTATCAAGCATGATTTTATTGACCATTCAATTGCATTTCACTTTGCAGCAAATGTAAAGCGCCGAGAGAGAGATTAAGTTCTCTGAGGGTGTTTTATCAAGTGCATTTTTATTATTATTGTTAATAGGTATCTCAGCGTCTTGACGGCTCTGAGCTACAAAGGAGCAAATCCTTTGCTGATCAGGTACGCCAAGTGGCTAGGAACACGACTTAATAAAATTGCACGAGTTATGATATTAGGAATTTTATCATAGGTAATATGAGTAGGATACTCAGCTTACCTGTAGCATCCTGGCAGCACTGTTCACCTGCTGAGCCATGTTGGCTTCCGGGACTAAATAGCCTTGATCTGCTGCAGCAGCAGCCTTTAGTTGACTCTCATGGAACGACATTGTCATAGGTACAGCAGCAGTAGCAAGCAAGAACATTCCATTCGTTAGTATAACGATCTGTGGGCTTCAGATGCTCCTCATCAGCTCTGTTAGAGCACTGCAGCAAACTGCTCAAGCTGAAAAGAAGAAAACAAATCAACTGACAGCCATCACTGACAGCCATCACCATCACTTAGCTGCCACCATTACTGACAGCCCAGAACCCATGATGGTGCATACCAGCTGTGCAACAGCAATGTCACAAACTGCTCAAAGTAATTGGACAAGAAAGCTGCACACCTACTGCACCCCGAGCTCGTGATAATGTCTTGCCAGCTCATCTAGAACCTTGGGCTTTGCAGCTAATACTCAAAGGTGACTAGCAAAGAAATCTGCTCGGTACAGCTACCCTCTAGCAGTACTAGGAACTCGAACTCGTGGGTGGCATCAGTTGTCATGCTCCAGAAGAAATCCACAGCAACCCACAAACAGAAAACAGGTCAATACCGTTACTACGAGCCGACAGCAAAAAGGCAAACAATAAACTCAGTCTATGACGACAACGACGACTGGTAGACTGCTGTTGGTGAGCCAGCAGCAGGTGACACCGTACCACCCACCGTCCCACGTCAGGGTCTTGGTGACAAACTTTCAAACCAGCTTTTTGGCTTAGCACCAAATGCTGTCATCCTGCGTGGGTCCTTGGAACTCACCCATTGATGCCGATTGGTGCCGAGCCTAGCCCCGACTTTCCCGGTTCGTAGGACTCACATGTCCTGGATGCCTGACACCTCACTCTAGTTTTAGCATTACGACCTACTGCCCTGTGGTAGGGCTCTTAAATCCGCTGGTGCCCTGACCCCTCATTCCATCCCTAACATCTGACCACCATAGCTCAGCGATCCTGGCAGCAGCTTAGCAAAAAGGTCACAGCCCCTCGATGTCATGTGCCTGGCCCAAGCAGACAAAATTCTAGAGTTCTGTGGTAGCAGCTTACGACCCTAACACTCTATCAGCATGCTGATCCTACCCAGCGTCAAAATTCTAGAGCTCAATGATCGTGGGCGCCGTGACCCCAGCAGTCCGAGTATGGAACTGAAAGCTTCGAGGGACATCGATTCCTTCAGGTCCCGGCTACGGCGACCCCACCACGATCATGGCGCCAAGCCGCCAGCTAGGCACAAAGCCGCTACCAAGCTCGGGTGCAAAGGCAGAGCTAATGCTAAGTCCCAAGCAACATCACTAACCCTACCGCAGTACCTGCTTGATTCAAACTCCAGGGCTCTAACTGAGAATAATTCAAACTCCAGCTCTCAGACCGAAGCACCAATACAACGCCTCAATCCTCACCGGCTCGACCGAAGCATGCTTCAAGCCAAAAGCACTTCGACCCCAACTTGGCAAACTTGGTGAGCCGCTGCTTGCAGCACACGACAGAGATAGGCTTTCATGAAACCCGTGTGCAAGTGGTCTGATTCTGAGCGCAGCTCACAGCAGCTACTCCGTACAACGCAGCCAGCGGCGGTACCTAAAAGGCATTAATCGGGCTGCTCCACCGAAAACTCGGCCCGGCATAGCAGTCTGGTCTTTCGCTTAAGCCTCTCAATTTAGTCTGACAAAACTCGGCACACAGTTATATCCCTCGATTGTCACATCCATGTTCTACGATGCAGACAAGATCTTACCTGCTTTCAGCTTCAGTTGTCGAATACACGTGGCCGCCGCAAATGGCTGAAACAAAATGCTGTCGAATGAGCATAAGGCGCCGGGCTGGGAAGCTTTATCTTGAATCGTGTCACGTGGTCTCTCTCACACTACCCCACCCATCCACCCCTAATCTCGAAGTAATGAATAGATAGTAGGTGTGCCCACTAAGAGTTCTGGGTAGCTGAAGGGAGGGGCTAGTCCTACCTGGGGCCGAATGCATGCTGGGATCTACTGGACGGCAGCTGGCTATTCATTTGGGCGCCATTTTGAAATCGGCCGTTTCTTTGTTCACAGCAGCATGGTGCGATCGAGCCGGCCGGCCGGCAGAAAGACCGGCTAGTCAGCGGCCAGCGACCGAAACACCATATCAGCTATCTAAAAAGTGGAAGCCAAGATTTTAGGAAGTGAAAGGGAGTCGGTAAGCATTGCAGCTGCTTGCTGGCAGTGGAGAAAATATATCCCACGAAGGCTAGCTTCGTGGGTGGTCAGCGGCCGTCATCCAGTCCAGCTGGTGGGCACCTGCTGGATGCTGGTGCAATAGCTTGGTGGCATTCACTAGCGAAACAGATGCCGGCGGAACATTGGCTTGAAAGCAATCGGCTGCATGCAGGCAGCGGCCGGCGGAGCGGGGCGGCGGTGGAAGCGGGCACCTGCTGGTTACCGACCGGGCATCCTTTGGCATGCTCAAGTGCTGGCAGTGGGTAGCAAAAGCTGAGAGCTTGCGTTGAAGCCTAGTAGACTCCGCCAGGCTTTCAAGAATCATTTCAGGTACAGCTGAGAGCAGAGGAGGCTGCCGTGGAGGAGGCGGCTAGCAAGCGAAGCAGCTAACGACCAGGTAGATTCGGCCAGCCGTTCGGCTAACTATGCCCCGACCCCCCTGCCTGAAATGTGCCCCTTCATACCAACTTTTGCTGATGGTCGATTGCGCCCATCAGCCAACCAAGAAGCACGCCTGTGGTTGCTCGCTATAATGAAATGTTGCTCGGTTGTCAAGCCTGCCGTCGGCATGCATTGGTGAAGCGCTCGGTCACCGAGGTTTGCCTGTCCTACCAGTGATGCAGTCGAAGCAGCCGCCACAGGCGTGGCTCCGAAGCAGGATCCCGCTAGCCGGCCGCCGCCTTCCATGTTTGGCAGTGGGTGTCACTAGCCGCGGCTGCAGCCAAAGTATGCACCGCCACGGCAGAATGCACCAGCCTGATATGCCAGCGTGCAGAAGCTGTGAGAGTAGCATTGTTCCACATTGTAAGCCACTCTCCTTATCTGTCCATGCCTGGAACTCCCTCCCGACCTGCGTCAGAACATCCCCTGACTTGACCACATTTAAAAGGAACCTAAAAACACACCTATTTAGGACAGCATTCAGTGGGTCCCTGTGATTCGTCCTTGATGTGCTTATGCGTGCTGACACTGTGCATGCTGCCTCTAACCACATTTGCATGCTGACCCTGTGCATGTCACCCCTAACCATATTATTCATTTCGTTTGTTTTTCAAGCATGATTTAACTTACCATTCAATTTCATTTCACTTTACAGCAAATGTAAAGCGTCTAGAGTGAGATTAAGTTCTCTGAGGGTGCTTTATCAAGTGAATTATTATTATTATTATTATTATGCTCGGAGCCACAAATCTGATATGCTCAACCTCTGAATCATTTTGTTGCTACTCCCCAAGCTCTGAAGCATTTGCGCGATGGGCTCAAGCTCTGAAGCCTTTTGCTGCCATGCCCAAGCTCTGAAGCATGTGTATTATGTGCTGCAGCTCTGAAGCATTTGTCTGCTGGGCTCAAGCTCACAGGTCAAGAGCTCAGGAGATTCACATTCTCGAGTTCAGATGCATTTTTCAGATGCGTTCTTTTTGGCATTTACGAGCTGAGCTCCTCCCAGTCCTCTTGCTTCCTGAGCTGTCTTCGAAGAAGCCCTATGATATGCGATCGAAAAACTGCGATGTGCAAGCCTACATTTTGTATCAGAGCACAACCCCCCCCCCCCCGAAGCTCGCCTGCATGTGCTGCGTCGATGGCTGGCCGGGTGCCGAATGCGAATCTGGATGTGACCTGCCCTTTTTCAGATGCCTTGCCGAAAGTGGCTTCACTAATGTTCGGAGATTTGGCCAATCGATCGAAGCTGCACGAAGTTCGCAGGAGGAGGCTCCCTGCTGCCTGTGGCAAGAGCAAATACGTCGGGGCCCGAGGAGACGAGCCAAGTGTCCTCCGAGTGACCCTAGAGACGTCATCATGCCTCCAAAGCATCAAACGGAGCATCGCTTGCTGCCGGTAAGCTTGCTGCCACCGGCTATTGAATCCTGCTATACAGCAGCCTTGACCCTTGCTTGACTGGTCGATGAGTCCAGATGTGCCTGCTGGCTGAAGACGCTTGCTGCTGCTGCTGCGGTGTCGCCGGCAGCTGAAGTGTGATTGAAATAAAGAAGCTTCGGGGCTGGCCCACGACCCTGTCTGCTTCGTGCTCACTTGAGGAGGTTGAGTGGAAGTGACAGAGCGCCGGCATCCCTTAGCGTCTCGCTAAGAGCATTGTCCTCGGCGAGGCGCTTGATGGAGCCAGCAATGCGAGTCAGCAACAGCAGGCCGTCACTCTGCAGCTGATTGCAATGCAGGAAGCAGCAGCAATCGTTGCTTTATGCACGTCCACTGGACAGGGCCGGAAGTGGAGAAACGAAGCAGCTTGCAAAATCAGCAAGCTGAAAGACTATTTAGCTATCGGACGTGGTAATAAGAGTCCCACATTATACGTGCTTGCATTTGTGCTATGTTTGCACTACGAATGAGTGTGAATGTGAAAGCCTATGAGTATGTGAGTGGGAGAGCAAGTACTCCTGCACGAGTGCTAGCATGTATTTATGCAAGGAAACATGCATGTACACATCTAGCATGTACATTCACCTAAATACCTGAAGATTTGCATGCACAAACACACACACGTGCACACGCACTTACAAAACAGGCCTAGGCTCATATCAATGCAAAGGACTGCATACACAAGCACAGAACACTAACACCAGCAGAGGTTTAGAAAGTTACTGGGACACACGTCGGTTGCATCTCTTGATGGCTGGGCAGCTAAGACTGCCAGTTTGCAATCGCAGGTCCAGCTCGACGGCTCGTGTGCTTCATGCAAGGCTGGAGCTGCCGTTGCATGACATTGGCTCCCACGTGGCTGGCATTGCCATTCAATCGGTGGCTCGGCTGGCATAATCGGTGCAAGCGCAGGAAAGGGCTGTCAATGGCCTACTCGAAGATTGGCTCACACCGGGGCAGGCGTATTGGCAACTTTTTTCCCAGTCTCCACTCACCACTCTGGGGTCGGTGGTCACCTTTCGGCAGTGGTCGGGCAATGGCATAAATAGCAGGTAGGTATGCAGCCAATGAGGGGGATGGGCAAGAGGTTCTAGAGAAGGGTAGGAACTGCTTGGCTCTGGGTGCCTGGCTGCAAAGAGCTGCCGGCCATGCTAGCCATGCTAGACAATGATGACTTTGAGGACGAGCTCACATCCATCTGGCGGTGAACGATGCTGCAGCCAGTGATGCAATCCCTGCTACTAGAGCGACTTCTTACAGGATCTTGGCGATTCGTCCTTTGTGTGCATATGCCTGCTTACAATGCGCCTGATGCTTTCGGATGTTACAAGCAATCGTTCGGTAACGCTTTCTAAACAGCATCTGTTAAGTGCCTAGAAAGAGACTCGAGTCTCTGAGGGTGCTGTAAAAATGCATTGTAGTTATTATTACTAGTAATAATATTATTAATATATATCTGCTGTTTCTGCTATTTCTACTGATCTTGGTGCCCACTAATGTACTCCTACAACTACCACTGCCTGTGGCTTGCTGCTACCACTGCCACTACTGCTGCTGCTGCCAGAGCAAGTGTACCACATGCAAGCCAGCCATTTTGCGGTCAGCTCATTGCGCTCACCTTCCTGCTCACTCATTCACACCGAGCCATTCTTCTACATTCAGGTATTGTATAATATTGCCCTCTTATCTGACTAAAATCGCCTAGCGCCACATCTAACCAATTTCAAATCCTTTGGAGACCGTAGCTTCTGTTCCTCTGCTCCCAAACTAGGAAATTCTCTACCAGCTGACGTCACGACATCTCCTGTTGTGATGGCATTTAAAAAAATGTTAATAGCACACCTGTTTCGCTCAGCATGCGTTTCGTCTGTTAGAATGGCCTAGAATGCATGACTGTGCATGCTGCAAGTGTGTCATCATCAACCATCACTTGGCATGCATCCATTTCTTGCATAGGTATACTACCTAGAAAGAGATTTAGTTCTTGTAGCATTGCATTACAAATGTCTGCAATAATTTTTCCATTTATTATTTTTATTACAATTCTTAACAGCTGGGCCAAGATTGTGCATTCGATTCTGCAAGCTACTGAGCTGCTATTCTCGGATGGGCTGCCTAGACGACTAGAGTCCTAATCTGCTGCGGACCTCTGACAGCCACTATTGTCAGATTTATCAAACCATCTGCTGCTGCTGCCAAGCTTCCAGGAAGCCTACCAATCTTTTTATATTGCTGACGACGTCGAACCCAAGTACTACTTAGTTTATATCTGTTTCTTTCAGATAGTCTTCGTCCCTGTGTGCCATACGTACCGGCATTACAAGCAGCCATCGTCTGCAGCTGCTTCTTACTCTCATTGAGCACTGAGATGGTCCCGCTGCGCCACTGTCCAACTGCCGAAGTGAAGCCCTCCAAGTAAGTGCTGTCCACAGTAGTGAATGCCGAGGATTTGTGGCCATTGTGGCTTGCTTTGGATGTGCTTCAAGCATTTCCACGGTTGTTCGCTCGGTGCCCCATTCCTCTGACATATTGCTCGAGCTACCGTGCAGGAAGTGGCTCGGGCGCACCTCCCGATCGCGTTGCAGCAGTCCACACTAGTGACGGCGAATCGCCGATAGCTCGGTTGGTAAGATCGTACCGCCTGAGTAGTGCTGGTATGCCTCTGCACATTGGCACTGTTTCTCTTGCCTGCTGCTCTGTGCACAGCATCCACAGCAGGGCTGAGGAAAGCCTGGGCAAAAGTAGAAAGCTTCAGCTCTCGTAGACCGGGCGGAGCTGCGCTTCTGATCACCGGCAATGGGCCGAACGAAATATGGCCGTATTGTATCGCTGCTGTCTCTGCGCATGTATTGGTAGCTATGTGTATGCAGCCCTCCGAGAGCACCTGCTCGTTGCCATTGCTGCCTGCCAGCCTGGCAGGGCAGAGCCCAAGCCTGAGCTCGAGCTAGGGCGAGGTGCACTGCCACTTGAAGCCGCAAGTAGCACGTGCTCTGGCATAGACAGTGGAATTCGTGGCGGCTAGGCTGCCAGGGTAGCCTTAGGAAAATTCAAGTGACTGTGGCGGCAGATACTGACAGGGCAGTGTCAGATGGAGTTGCCAGCTGCAGGAACTTGACCACCTCGGCAGCTGCAGGTCTGGAAGGGCGGCCAGCAGCAATCGCCAGCTGGCCTCATCACTGCCGGCCAGGCCGGTCTAGCCCAGTGGTCGGCCCCGGCCCCTAAGGGTAGTTAAGCTCCGACCGTCTTGGACAGCTTTTTGAGATGAGCAAGCAGCAGCAGCCAAAGCAGCTGATTGGTTGCAGCATCGTTGTGGAATTATCAACGAGAAAGGCAGAGCTGCCGACTAGAAGCCTTTCTTTCTTTAGCCGGAAGTGGAAAGAACTTATTTGGAGTTTCCCAGCTCATCTAACCGTAATGGCTTCGTCCCTTGTGTGCTGCCAAGCTAAAAATGCCTGCCTTATCTAATTACAGTGAGGGGTATTTTACTACTAAATCGCTGCTCGAATTGTCCCTAATACCCTTCACAGCTCCAGGGCATGATCTTATGCTTAGAAGACCTTGCCCTGCAACCAGAGCCACCATATAGAGTAATGTTTGACAATGTCTGGTTAGCTGGTGAATGTGGTAGACAGGTCCAGCCTCTCACCGTGTCCACCTCAAGGCTCAGTCGGGGCTGAAGCAACGAGCTACATGGCCGTGTTACAGTGCTGGATGCATGAGCTGAGCATCGTGCTGTTCCCTAGAGAAACATTGGGCAGCTCGGTTTGGTGACCGCGGTTGGCTCGTGTTTGATATAGGACTACAATATATTGATGTTTTGTCCAACTCTTGAATTTATGCATTTTCCCCTTTCAAACTCGTCCAGCTTACGTGACAAAAGCAGTCTGCAGATTGGCAGCCACTGAATGAACCAAGGCTGCTCTTTTTTGTTGTGAGTGTTGGCTGATTCCCGATCGTCCAAGACTGCCACTGTGCACTCCCCAAGCTCAAACTTCCTTATTAGCCTAGCCTGTGGCTTTAACAACTCAAGCTCATTTCCATTGAGGAAGCTATCCATGTGAAATGCTTGGTGGGACATGCCCACTCCTTAGCTCAAAGAGCATTCTGCTTGCTGTGTGAAGAAGTGCCCATTTAGCACACTAACTCAGCATTATGCTCATTGAGACAACTTCCGAGATGACTACAGCTGACAACAGCTGACAACATCCTAGCAATACCCTCCCCCTGCCTGCTGAAGCCAGCCCTCTCGAAGCCTTTACTGGTAGCTCGTACTCTTGGCAAAGCTTTCGAAGCCAACTGTTAAATGAAGACCAGTAACCCCTCGAATCTCACAGCTGATCATCTCTGCTTCGCGGCTTGGGGAGCTTGAGCAGGGACCATTTTCGCCACAAAAAAGTTCAGATAGCCGATCTTAGGCTGTTAGCGATTTCAGCCTCTCTTCCCTAGAGAAGCTCCGACTGGTGAAAGCACACTGGGAGGGATTCCTCACTGGCACTCTTCCCAGCGAGGTACTTCTGCTTCTTTGCTTGCGCAGCCAGTCACAGACAAGGAAGGCATGCTGTCACTTGCTCACCGTGTGTAACAGGGAGACCATTGACCGGGAAATGTCCGACAGCTGCTAGCTGAGAGACTTGGCATGTTCCTCCTTGGCAGCATGTGACGCCAGACCAATTATTGTACTCTTGACTTCGACCAAGGGCTAAGCGAGCTGCTCATCCCTTTGGCAAGCAGCTCGCTCTCCTAATCTGCCACGCCCAGCTGTAAGCTTGTAATAAAGCGCCTTTGCCTGCACCTCTACGGCTCTGTAGCTGGGAATGCTGCCAGGAATGCACCTCAGCTTGGGCCCACAGCTAAGCTCGGGAGATCCGTGGCCGTGCTGGAGCCTCCATGGCTCAACCGGAGCTTGGCTCCTGCACGGCCTTGTGACGTCTGCCCGTTTCCTCCTTGTGCATAAGCCTTTTCAGCTCGGTATTGAAAACCTCTTGATGCTCAGGCACGTGACTCAGGCACGTAACTCCGGCAGGATTCCTTTTTTCCATGTCACTCAGTCCCCTTGCTTGGTAGGTCCTCTTGCTAATGATAGGTCCGTTGCTCATTCTCTCTTTTTTTCAGTGCTACACTTGGGTGGGTGATCTGTTGCATCTCATGCTTACCACAGAGCACCGGCTGGTATCGAAGTATGTGCTCCGATCCGTGAAGGACGCTGCTAGCAAGTTCACTGCTGCGGCTTAAGCTCTGCTCTGCTCTGATTAGTCTGCCTTTTTCGAGTGCAGTCATGGCTATCCATCAATGCCTGGTGCTTGAGACCAATCGCCGGTATGTTGATTTTTCAGAGGAAAGAGGGATATCGCGGGATACGCCCTGGCTAGATTGATGCTGGGAGATTTCACCGTTAGCATATCCGGTATCGTTGTCAAGAAAATGCCAAGCCATTTCGGGGGAGGGGTAGGTTGAATGATATCTGGGTGGCTACTGGTTGGTTCGAACTCTCCTCGTGCCCGGCTTTGTGGACTTACAGATAAATATACACCACTGTAGGCGGGCTGGACCGGTTGCATGAGCCTTGCATATAGGCTTCCTATTTTTTTGTGAGGGTGGGGACTAGAAAATGGCTTTAACAAGCCTTGGAGCAGTTGGCGACCGTCTGACCAGCCCCATTGCTTACACAGTACTTCGGATCAATCAGCATGGCTAACCTATTGTCACCAAAGACGTAATTTAATGTTACTTAACGTACCTTTTCGAGAATCTTTCGTAGTCGTAAATTATGGTGACAAGCTTGTTAAGGTAGTTCAGCTGGCACAGCGACTACAAGCACTCAGGTGTGTGAAAATAAATGCGAAATGTGTTGGGCTTTGAGAGCATTCGCAGGCCGATGCCTTATACCAGAATCACTGACGTTGATAGGAGAAAGTACTTGTTGAAAGTAGTATCAGGACAGATTAATTATTTGTTAATTATAGCATGGCTAACCTATTGTCACCAAAGACGTAATTTAATGTTACTTAACGTACCTTTTCGAGAATCTTTCGTAGTCGTAAATTATGGTGACAAGCTTGTTAAGGTAGTTCAGCTGGCACAGCGACTACAAGCACTCAGGTGTGTGAAAATAAATGCGAAATGTGTTGGGCTTTGAGAGCATTCGCAGGCCGATGCCTTATACCAGAATCACTGACGTTGATAGGAGAAAGTACTTGTTGAAAGTAGTATCAGGACAGATTAATTATTTGTTAATTATTAATTGACATCCAAGAAGTAGTCGTAATTGTCAAGATCGCCCTTCGTTTATGTAGGCATTAAAAAGAAAGTTCTTAACTGTACCACTTTTCCCTATCTCAAAATTTTTTGGTTACTTAATAGTATAAATATAAAACCAATATTGGTCGTTAAAAAAATATTAGGAACTGCTTCTGAGAAGATTCAATGGCAACCGGCCGCGATACCGTGTTTTTTGATAGACTGCCAATTAAGGTGTTGTACACTCTCTATACAGTATGGAACGGGCTTTCTACTGAAGCCATGGATTGAAATATAGTGCAACCTCGTTTTCTACATGGTTTATATGTTTCTTGGCTTAAAACTTGGCCAGAAAAGGTGAGATGGGTAATACTTTAAAAAAAATAGGGCTGGGTAGGGCTATGCTGGACCAGATGACCGGGCCTACCAATTACATTGCATTACATTACAGCAAAGGCTGAGGGCCTCACCCTTGCTTGGCCTTGCCCATGCTTGTCTTTGCCCATGTTGTCTATTGGACTACACCAATATGGGGCCCAGTCACATGTCAACGAGTCATGCCAGTAAGCTGTTCGTCAGTCCGTCCGGTCAAGGTCAAAGGCCCCACACGTAGAGGTCTCGATGGTTAGCAATGCGATTTTGGAGCACCTGCTCAGCTAACTGTTTAATGCTTTTTCCCTAAGCTCTAACTAATAAAGCTGACATATAAGTGGATTTTTAAAGTCTTCACTATAATGAGCTGCTCTCAGTTTGCTCATCTCCGAACCCTCAGGAAGCCCCCAAATTTGCAGTAGCAATATCAAATTTGATTGTTACGAATCGGGTGGCGAATTATTATGGCACATGACTGCACAGCTACCGTGCGCTAACGTGAAAAGATCATGCGAACTAAATCTGTAGTAGCTGCTTCACGAGATGGAGCAGTATCAGAACTGCAAGCAAGGCAGGTCGCTGCAATGCTTTCATTTTTTGCAGCGACATTAGCTCTTACCTTTGTGCAAGGCTAGTCAAAGAGGGAGTGCGTTGCTTAGCGTTGTCGTATTGTTGCATGACAGCAGGGAGGGAACCGAGGGTCTGCAACGAATGGCGCGTTCGAGGAACAGTGATGGCTTGATCGTAGCACCATGACTACGTGAGCAGCCGAGCGTAGCTGAACATCCCCTACCCTAGCACCACCCAGCCCCAAGCCGCCCCACCCCCGTGGTCTTGACGAAACTTTTAAATCATGCTTGAGCGCCATGAGCAGGGACTGGAGGAGCCTGGAACTTGTAAACGCTGTACCTGTACAACCGAAGTCCCTCGAGCGTATTCATCGGCGGCCATCATCATCGTCCAACGTCATCATCGCCCTTATCGTCCGTCTATTCCCGCCCTGCTTAGGCGACCTGAGCTGAACTCGTTGCGGTCTCAAGGATGAACGCACGCCTGCGGCACATTCCCGCCATTCAATCGCCACTTATGGCCGTGACTATTAGGGTCGACGTCATTTCCGAGACGGACCTTTATAGCCGGCTATCTCGGATTCCTGCATGCATACGTGGGAACGTACAGCCTCAACTTGTACCAAAAAGAAACAAGACACCGGCCTCGTATGACATAGCGAATATCCTTTCGATGCAAGATCGGATTGTATTAGTCTGGAGCTCCAACTTTAGCTTATCCCACAGAAGACACGAATAGTTTGAATTATCTGCTTTCTCAATTGAGCTGAGCTGAGCTGAGCTTACTACCGATCTCGAAGCGAGACGGTTCCCAATACCACGACACCGTTGGTATTGCTCCTTACCTTACTATTCGATCTGTTAGTCTGCCACTCCGATATGACTTCCCTCGTGAGTGAAAGGTAGATTTATTTGACCTCTCTAATACGATCAATCATTTATTTCATGAACATTGACGTTCTTATTCCAAGGCCAAGTGCGGAAAGGAATTTTTCACTTTTCATCCTGTAACTAGGGCCATCGTGAGGTCTAAATCCGAGGCACACGAGATGCATTTGTTATCGACGGCACTCGTCATCTTGTCTTTGTCGGTGGCGTACTGCTCGCCCGAACGTCAGCGTAAGCGCCGACTGCACAGCATAGGCACGCAGCTGCCTCTTTTGCTGCTTAGCCCACTTTGCGTCTTCTCGGCCTCCATCTTGTCTTGCCTCCGGACAGATCGACTCGTTTCTTGCCGGGATGTGGCGGCAGCTGCTATTGTTCAGGTCACTGCTTCTGAATTTGTACTCGGTTCTCACCTCCCCTGTCCCCCTCCCGCGGCCTTTAGTTAGAATTGTAATTCACATTCTGAACCGCAGACTGCACAGCTTCGAGCAGGAAACCTAGAGTGAATGTAATCATCTCCTTCCTTCGCCGTGACAGAGCTAGAACTTCGGTTGCAGCTCTTGTCGAGCCGCCTCAGCTGGCGGCCTCGCGACGGCCCACCCCGCCCCCTCCTCAAGCCGCCCCTAGCTCGTTTCAGGTGACCTGCAGTGCTCCGGTGCGGCAGACGGTGTGTTAACTCAGCTAAGTGCAACGCGAGCTTATCTCTCAGGAGGTTGACCTAATCAGCTCATAGCATACCAACGGGAGCACGAGATATAGCATCCTCTGAAAACTGATCTCTTTACTCTCGTGCTCGGTCGAATAGTCACTCGTTTTTGTGACGAAGGTGGTTTTTCTCGCCTCTCTTAACGCTGATGCTCGGTCTAATAGTCAGTGATGTTGGGAATGATGATGGTCTTCGTCGTCTCCCTTTCCTCACGTGCTCAGTCTAATAGAAAGTGGTATTGGTGAAGATAGTGGTGTTCACTGTCTCCCTTTGCTCTAGTGCTCGGTCTAATAGTCAGGTGTATTAGTGAAGACGATGGTGTTCGTCGTCTCCTGTTGCTCTCGTGCCCGGTCCAATAGTCAGTAGTATTGGTGATGATGGTGGTGTTCATCGTCTCCCTTTGCTCATGTGCTCAGTGTAAAATTTGAGGTTGTAACTGCAATCTTTGCTCCTTTCTACTGTTGGCAATGACGTTTCTTATGACGGAACGACTTAATAGCTAGCGGCGATTACAGGGGCAAGTGGTCTCGCATTGGGTGCACCGGGGCAAGTTTTCTAAGGTTTCTGCAGTCTTTAAATCCGTTGACACGCTCGTGATGCAAACCCTTCGTTCGCTGAAAAAATTACAGATCATGTTTGGTCCATTGGTGCCATTCAGTACGACTGGTAGCTGCGAAAGAGAGACGCAGCCCAATTCACCCACAGCTACTGCCTTTTTTGACCAAGTCGGTAAACGTGACCGATGACTTGTTCCTTGAAGCCGGGCTTAAACATTGATCCGGCAAAAAGTACTTGATTGGCGTGGCACATGCTTAAGCCACTGTATTACTGCTCCATGCAAAGCAGCAGCACTTTGATGTCGGGATCTTGTTTGTGTATGTCGACAAGATCCTGCCAAATCCAAGCTTTCTGTTATTTCCAAGAACGTCATAAGCATGGCAATAGCTACGGATCCTAGCAAAGCTATCTTAAGTAGGCATTATCATGCCTACTGAAGAAAATAAGACAAATAACTTTGCTAAACCATCTTAAGGCATCGTGTTTCACAATGCCGAT
Source organism: Cristatella mucedo (assembly GCA_009760855.2). Classification (NCBI taxonomy): domain Eukaryota; kingdom Metazoa; phylum Bryozoa; class Phylactolaemata; family Cristatellidae; genus Cristatella; species Cristatella mucedo. The sequence continues at coordinate 70,628 of WPIO01000226.1, read as the reverse complement.
GCCTTTTTCTTTTACAGCCTCTTCGGTTAGCTCCCCGAGAGAGGTCTGGCTGAGGCCGGGGGTTCGAACCAGTCCTTACCCTCTTTTCCTTGAAGCACGATCTAATAGTCTGTGGTAAACGCAACTCAGGTACAATAAACACGGTTTCAGACTGCAATTATACTTGTCTAGTTCACCACATCTATTTCCTCTTTTTTAGTATTTCAGAAATTGTCGCTCTGTTTAGTTTTCTCAGCTTCTATATAGTAATTTTCGTTGTAACTGCAATCGTTTCTCTTTTTTATTGTTAGCAATAACGTTTCGCATTACGAACATACTGAATAGCTAGCAAGCCATTAGAGACGCAATCGGTCTCGCATTGATGGAACGAGGGCTAGGTTTCTTAGATTTCAGTAATCTTTGAACCGCCCGAGGAGCTCTCGATGCGAAACATTCGGTTTCTAAATAAAAACCCGATCTGGTTTAATTCACTGGTGCTATTCCGTACAACTTGGTAACTGCAAAGAGGTAGCAGAGAGAAGCAGCCCAAGTCATTCAATGCTACTGCCTTTGTTTACCAAGTCAGTAACCGAAGAGGCTGTAAAAGAAAGAGGCTACCGTATTGTGAACCAGGATGCCTTAAGATGGTTTAGAAAAGTCATTTGGCCCGTTACTTTCAATAGGCATGATAATGCCCACATAAGATTGCTTAGCTAGGAACCGTAGCTATTGGCAAGCTTATGACGTATATATTAGTACCAGAAGCTTGGATTCGGCTGGATCTTGTAGAGATATACAAACAAGATCCCGACATCTAATTGCTGCTGCTTTGTATGGAGCAATACTACAGCGGCTTTAGCGTGTGCGACGCCTATCAAGTACTTTTAGCCGAATCAATATTTAAGCCTGGCTTCAAGGAACAAGTCATCGGTCACGTTTACATACTTGGTCGACAATGGCAGTAGCTGTGGGTGACTTGGGCTGCATTTCTCTTTTGCAGTTACCTTGTCGTACTGAAGAGCGCCATGGAATCAAACCAGATCGGATTTTTTAAAACGGAATGGTTCGCATCGCGAGCTTCTCCGGCGGTTCAAAGATTACAGAAATCTAAGAAACCTCGCCCTCGTCCCCCAATGCGAGACCGCTTGCGTTTCGAATAGCTTGTTAGCTATTCAGTACGTTCGTGATGAGAAACGTAATTGTAACGATGAAAATGAGAAACGATTGCAGTCACAATGACAATTACCATATAAAAGCTGTGAAAACTGAACAGAGTGACTATTTTAGAAATACTAACAAAGACGAAATCGATGTGGTGAACTAGACAAGCATAATTGCAGTCTGAAACCGTGTTTATTGCACCTGAGTTACGTTTACCACAGACTTTTAGATCGTGCTTCACGGACAAGAGGGCGAGGATTGCCTCGAACCTCCGGCCTAAGCCTGACCTTTGACGGGGCGCTAACCGAAGAGGCTGTAAAAGGAAGAAGCATCCACATTGGGAAGCACGATGCCTTAACTTTGTCCAGTTCACCACGACGATTTCGTCTTTTTGAGTATTTCTGAAATTATCGCTCTGTTTAGTTTTCACAGCATTTATATAGTAATTTTCATTGTAACTGCAATCGTTTCTCTTTTTTATCGTTAGCAATAACATTTCTGCATATGAACATACTGAATAGCTAACAAGCCATTAGAGACGCAAGCGGTCTCGCATTGGGGGCACGAGAGCAAGGTTTCTTACATTTCAGTAATCTTTGAACCGCCCAAAAAGCTCGCGATGCGAACCATTCGGTTTCTAAAAAAAACCCAATCTCGTTTGATTCACTGGTGCTATTCTGTACAACATGGTAAATGCAAAAGAGAGACGCAGCCCAATTCACCCACAGCTACTTCCTCTGTTGACCATGTATGTTAATGTGACCGATGACTTGTTCCTTGAAGCCAGGCTTAAAGATTGATTCGGCTAAAAGTACTTGATTGGCGTTGCCCACGCTTAAGCCGCTGTAGTACTGCTCCGTGCAAAGCGGCAGCACTTTGAAGTCGGGATCTTGTTTGTGTATCTCTACAAGATCCCGCCGAATCTAAGCTTCCTGGTATTTCTAAAAACGTCATAGGCATGGCAATAGCTACGGTTCCTAGCGAAGCAATCTTATGTGGGCATTATCATGCCCGTTGAAAATAACGGGACAAATCACTTTTCTAAACCATGTTAAGGCATCCTGGTTCACAATGCGGTAGCCTCTTTCTTTAACAACCTCTTCGGTTAGCGCCCTGACAGAGGTCTTGCTGAGGCAGGGGTCGTATGCCAATCCTCACACTGTTTTCTTTGAAGCACGATCTCATGGTCTGTGGTAAACGCATCTCCGTTACGAAAAACACCGTTTCGGACTGCAATTTTACTTATCTATTTCACCACGTTGATTTCGTCTTTTTCAGTATTTCTCAAATGGTCGCTCTGTTTAGTTTTCACAGCGTTTATATAGTAAGTTTCATTGTAACTGCAATCATTTCTCTTTTTTATCGTTACCAACGAAGTTTCTCATTGCGAACATACTGAATAGCTAACAAGCCATTAGAGACGCATGCGGTCTAGCATTGGGGGCACGAGGGCGAGGCTTCTTAGATTTCAGTAATCTTTGAACCGCCCGAGAAGCTCGCGATGCGGAACATTCGGTTCCTAAAAGAAACCCAATCTGTTTTTATTCACTGGTGCTATTCAGTACAACATGATAACTGCAAAAGAGAGACGCAGCCCAATTCACCCACAGCTACTTCCTCTGTGGACCATGTATGTAAACGTGACCGATGACTTGTTCCTTGAAGCCAGGCTTAATCATTGATTCGGCAGAAAGTACTTGATTTGCGTTGCACATGCTAAAGCTGCTGTAGTACTGCTCCATGCAAAGCAGCAGCACTTTGATGTCGGGATCTTGGTTGTGTATCTGTACAAGATTCTTCCAAATCCAAACCTTCCTGGTATTTCCAAGAACGTCCTAAGCATGGCAATAGCTACGGTTCGTAGCGAAGCAATCTTATGTGGGCTTTATCATGCCTATTGAAAATAATGGGACAAATCACTTTTCCAAGCCATCTTAAGGCATACTGGTTCCAAATGCGGTAGCCTCTTTCTTTTTCAGCCTCTCCAGTTAGCACCCCGACAGTGGTCTTGCTGAGGCAGGGGTCGTATGCCAATCCTCACACTCTTTTCTGTGAAGCACGATCCCATGGTCTGTGGTAAACGCAACTCCGGTACAACAAACACGGTTTCGGACTGCAATTTTACTTTTTAGTTCAGCTAATTGATTTCGTCATTTTTAGTGATTCTTAAATTGTCGCTCTGGTTAGTTTTTACATTGTCTTCATAGTAATTTTCATTGTAACTACAATCTTTTTTCTTTTTATCGTTAGCAATGAGGTTTTTCTTTACGAACATACTGAATAGCTAACAAGCCATTCGAAACGCAAGTGGTCTTGCATTGGGGGCACGGGAGCAAGGTTTCTTACATTTCAGTAATCTTTGAACCACCCGAGAATCTCGCGATGCGAACCATTCGGTTTCTAAAAAAACCCAATCTCTTTGATTCACTGGTGCTATTCAGTACAACATGATAAATGCAAAAGAGAGACGCAGCGCATATCACCCACAGCTACTGCCTTTCTCGATCAAGTATGTTAATGTGACCGATGACTTGTTCCTTTAAGCCAGGCTTAAATATTGATTCGGCTAAAAGTACTTGATTGGCGTTGCCCACGCTTAAGCCGCTGTAGTACTGCTCCGTGCAAAGCGGCAGCACTTTGAAGTCGGGATCTTGTTTGTGTATCTCTACAAGATACCGCCGAATCTAAGCTACCTGGTATTTTTTAAAACGTCATGAGCATGGCAATTGCTACGGTTCCTAGCGAAGCAATCTTATGTGGGCATTATCATGCCTATTAAAAATGACAAGACAAATCACTTTTCTGAACCATCTTAAGGCATCTTGGTTCACAATGTGGTAGCCTCTTTCTTTAACAACCTCTTCGGTTAGCGCCCTGACAGAGGTCTTGCTGAGGCAGAACATTCGGTTCCTAAAAGAAACCCAATCTGTTTTTATTCACTGGTGCTATTCAGTACAACATTCTTTTTCGTGAAGCACGATCTCTTGGTCAGTGGTAAACGCCACTCCTGTACGAAAAACACGGTTTCGGACGGCAATTTTACTTATCTAGTTCACCACGTTGATTTCGTCTTTTTCAGTATTTCTCAAATGGTCGCTCTGTTTAGTTTTCACAGCGTTTATATAGTAATTTTCGTTGTAACTGCAATCATTTTTTTATCGTTACCAATGACGTTTCTTATTATGAACATGCTGAATACAAGCCATTAGAGACGCAAGTGGTCTCGCATTGGGGGTACCAGAGCAAGGTTTCTTAGATTTCAGTAAACTTTGAACCGCCCGAGAAGCTCGCGATGCGAACCATCCGGTTTCACAAAAAACCAGATCTGGTTTGATTCACTGGCGCTATTCAGTACAACATGGTAACTGCAAAAGAGAGATGCAGGCCAAGTCACCCATAGCTACTGCCTATGTCGACCAAGTATGTAAACGTGACCGATGACTTGTTCGTTGAAGCCAGGCTTGAATATTGATTCGGCTAAAAGTACGTGATTCGCGTTGCACACGCATAAGCCGCTGTAGTACTGCTCCATACAAAGCGGCAGCACTTTGAAGTCGAGATCTTGTTCGTGTATCTCTACAAGATCCCGCCGAATCCAAGTTTCCTTGTATATCAAAAAACGTCATAAGCATGGCAATAGCTACGGTTCCTAGCGATGCAATCTTAGGTAAGCATTATCATGCCTATTGAAAAAAACGGGTCGAACAACTTTTTTAAACCATCTTAAGGCACCTGGTTTACAATACAGTAGCCTCATACTCTTACAGCCTCTTAGGTTTGCGCCTCGAAAGAGGTTTTGCTGAGGCACGGGTCCTTTGCCAATCCTCACACTCTTTTCGGTGAAGCACGATCTCATGGTCTGTGGTAAACACAACTCCGGTACGAAAAACGCGGTTTCGAACTGCAATTTTACTTGTCTAGTTCACCACGTTGATTTCGTCCATATTGGTATTTTTAGTGATTCTTAAATTGTCGCTCTGGTTAGTTTTTACATTGTCTTCATAGTAATTTTCATTGTAACTACAATCTTTTTTCTTTTTATCGTTAGCAATGAGGTTTTTCTTTACGAACATACTGAATAGCTAACAAGCCATTCGAAACGCAAGTGGTCTTGCATTGGGGGCACGGGAGCAAGGTTTCTTAGATTTCAGTAATCTTTGAACCGCCCGAGAAGCTCGCGATGCGGAACATTCGGTTCCTAAAAGAAACCCGATCTGTTTTTATTCGCTGGTGCTATTCAGTACAACATAGTAACTGCAAAAGAGAGACGCAGCGCATATCACCCACAGCTACTGCCTTTCTTGATCAACTATGTCAATGTGACCGATGACTTGCTCCTTTAAGCCAGGCTTAAACAATGAATCGGCAGAAAGTACTATATTTGCGTCGCACATGCTAAAGCCGCTGTAGTACTGCTCCATGCAAAGCAGCAGCACTTTGATGTCGGGATCTTGTTTGTGTATCTGTACAAGATCCTGCCAAATCCAACCTTCCTGGTATTTCCAAGAACGTCTTAAGCATGGCAATAGCTACGGTTCGTAGCGAAGCAATCAAATTTGGGCTTTATCATGCCTATTGAAAATAATGGGACAAATCACTTTTCCAAGCCATCTTAAGGCATACTGGTTCCAAATGCGGTAGCCTCTTTCTTTTTCAGCCTCTCCAGTTAGCACCCCGACAGTGGTCTTGCTGAGGCAGGGGTCGTATGCCAATCCTCACACTCTTTTCTGTGAAGCACGATCCCATGGTCTGTGGTAAACGCAACTCCGGTACAACAAACACGGTTTCGGACTGCAATTTTACTTTTTAGTTCAGCTAATTGATTTCGTCATTTTTAGTGATTCTTAAATTGTCGCTCTGGTTAGTTTTTACATTGTCTTCATAGTTTTTTTCATTGTAACTACAATCTTTTTTCTTTTTATCGTTAGCAATGAGGTTTTTCTTTACGAACATACTGAATAGCTAACAAGCCATTCGAAACGCAAGTGGTCTTGCATTGGGGGCACGGGAGCAAGGTTTCTTACATTTCAGTAATCTTTGAACCACCCGAGAAGCTCGCGATGCGAACCATTCGGTTTCTAAAAGAAACCCGATCTGTTTTTATTCGCTGGTGCTATTCAGTACAACATAGTAAATGCAAAAGAGAGACGCAGCGCATATCACCCACAGCTACTGCCTTTCTCGATCAAGTATGTTAATGTGACCGATGACTTGTTCCTTTAAGCCAGGCTTAAATATTGATTCGGCTAAAAGTACTTGATTGGCGTTGCCCACGCTTAAGCCGCTGTAGTACTGCTCCGTGCAAAGCGGCAGCACTTTGAAGTCGGGATCTTGTTTGTGTATCTCTACAAGATACCGCCGAATCTAAGCTACCTGGTATTTTTTAAAACGTCATGAGCATGGCAATTGCTACGGTTCCTAGCGAAGCAATCTTATGTGGGCATTATCATGCCTATTAAAAATGACAAGACAAATCACTTTTCTGAACCATCTTAAGGCATCTTGGTTCACAATGTGGTAGCCTCTTTCTTTAACAACCTCTTCGGTTAGCGCCCTGACAGAGGTCTTGCTGGGGCAGGGGTCGTATGCCAATCCTCACACTGTTTTCTTTGAAGCACGATCTCATGGTCTGTGGTGAACGCATCTCCGTTACGAAAAACACCGTTTCGGACTGCAATTTTACTTATCTAGTTCACCACGTTGATTTCGTCTTTTTCAGTATTGCTGAATATGTCGCTCTGGTTAGTTTGCAGATTTCTGTAATCTTTGAACCGCCCAAGAAGCTCGCGATGCGAAACATTCGGTTTCTAACAAAAAAATCGATGTGTTTTTATTTGCTGGTGCTATTCAGTACAACATGATAACTGCAAAAGAGAGACGCAGCCCAATTCACCCACAGCTACTTCCTCTGTTGACCATGTATGTAAACGTGACCGATGACTTGTTCCTTGAAGCCAGGCTTAATCATTGATTCGGCAGAAAGTACTTGATTTGCGTTGCACATGCTAAAGCTGCTGTAGTACTGCTCCATGCAAAGCAGCAGCACTTTGATGTCGGGATCTTGGTTGTGTATCTGTACAAGATTCTTCCAAATCCAAACCTTCCTGGTATTTCCAAGAACGTCCTAAGCATGGCAATAGCTACGGTTCCTAGCGAAGCAATCTTATGTGGGCTTTATCATGCCTATTGAAAATAATGGGACAAATCACTTTTCCAAACCATCTTAAGGCATACTGGTTCCAAATGCGGTAGCCTCTTTCTTTTTCAGCCTCTTCAGTTAGCGCCCTGACAGAGGTCTTGCTGAGGCAGGGGTCGTATGCCAATCCTCACACTCTTTTCTGTGAAGCACGATCCCATGGTCTGTGGTAAACGCAACTCCGGTACAACAAACACGGTTTCGGACTGCAATTTTACTTTTTAGTTCAGCTAATTGATTTCGTCATTTTTAGAGATTCTTAAATTGTCGCTCTGGTTAGTTTTTACATTGTCTTCATAGTAATTTTCATTGTAACTACAATCTTTTTTCTTTTTATCGTTAGCATTGAGGTTTTTCTTTACGAACATACTGAATAGCTAACAAGCCATTCGAAACGCAAGTGGTCTTGCATTGGGGGCACGGGAGCAAGGTTTCTCAGATTTTAGTATTCTTTGAACCGCTCGACAAGCTCGCGATGCGAAACATTCGGTTTCTAAAAAAAAACCGAACTGGTTTAATCCAGTCGTGCTATTCAGTACCAAATGGTAACTGAAAAAGAGAGAGGCAGCCCAGGTCACCCATAGCTACTGCATTTGTTAATAAGTAAGTAAACGTGACCGATGACCTGTGTCTTGAAGCTAGGCTCAAACATTGATTCGGCAAAAAGTACCTGATTATCGTGGCGCATGCTTAAGCCGCTGTAGTACTGCTCCATGCAAAGCAGCAGGACTTTGATGTCAGGACCTTGTTTGTGTATCTCTACAACATCCTGCCAAATCCAAGCTTTCTGTTATTTCCAAGAACGTCATAAGCCTGTTAATAGCTACGGTTCCTAGCGAAGCAGCCTGAAGTGGGCATTATCATGCCCATTTAATTAAATCGGACAAATCTCTTTGCTGAACCATCTTACGGCATCGTGCTTTACAGTGCGGATGCCTTTTTCTTTTACAGCCTCTTTGGTTAGCGCCCCGACATAGGTCTGGCTGAGGCCGCCTGCTCGAGCCCTGAGTTACGCGTCAAGCACCTAAATAGAGGTTAGGTTCTGTGGTTGAGCTAAGCAACTTAACTATTTTTTTATAGTTGAGGCTGTTGAAGCGCCAGTCGTGCGAACCATTCGCTCAGTAAATTCTCGTTGGTGGTTATGCCAGCTTTTAACGTGTACAAACTGTCCGGGCAGCCTCTTAGGCGGTCGCACAACCAAGCTCGAACGATAGTAATGGTACACGTAACCTAGTACCCTCAAAACTCAACCCTTGCTTTGTCAAGGACGGTCGAATATTTAGTGGTAGACGTAGCTCGGGAACAGTGAATACAGTTACTCCTTGTATATCTCCTTGTTATTTCCGGTATGGTGTTTGTTACACTTTCCATAATTGTTTCTCTCTTTATAGCTAACGATTAGGTCGTCATTACGAGCACACTTATGTAGCTAGCGGGCAATGAGAGGCACCAGTAGTGTCGCATTGGCAGTAGGAGGGCAAGCTTTTTCTGTGACTGCTGCGATTTTAGAACCGCTTGGCAAACTGGTTGCACGTAAAATTCGTGACCCAGACTGTCATTGGTATTGCCTTCGTGTCACGTGACTTGCTGCTTCGGGCAGCTGGCTGACTCACTCGGCCGATCTGTCCAGCTGGGAAACTAATCATGAACAATGTGATATTGAGCCCTCAAAATCCTCACCCTCTTTTCCGTGAAGCACGATCTAATAGTCTGAAGTAAACGCAACTCAGGTACAATAAACACGGTTTCGGACTGCTATTTTACTTGTCTAGTAAACCGCGTCAATTGTATACCTTTTAATATTTCCGAAATTGTCGCTCTGTTTAGTTTTCACATCGTTTATATAGTTATTTCCATTGTAACTGCAATCGTTTCTCTTTTTATCGTTGGCAATGACGTTTCTTATTACGAACATACTGAATAGCTAGCAAGCGATTAGAGAGGCAAGCGGTCTCGCATTGGGAGGACGATGGCAAGGTTTCTTAGATTTTAGTAATCATGGAACCGCTCGTCATGCTCGTGATGCGAACCAGTCGGTTGCTGAAAAAACCCGACTTGATTTGATCCACTGGTGCTATTCAGTACAACATGGTAACTGCAAAAGAGAGACGCAGCCCAAGTCACCGACAGCTACTGCCTTTGTTGACCAAGTCATTAAACGTGACCGATGACTTGTTCGCACTGTTGCACGCACTGCTACTTCTGCATCTGATTGTGATGCGCATGATGCTGGTGATTCTGCAGCAGCTGCTGCTGTTGCCCCCACTGCTACTGCCGCATTGCATGTTGATGCTGAAGCTGCAGTTCATTTCGATTAGAAAAACTGATTTGAAATGTGAGTAATTTGAGTTACGAACACCGACACGGAATGAATTAAGCTCGTATGCTACAGGGTACCACTGTACTTCACTTTGACTTAAATCAAGCACATAAATTAGTGATGAATACCCACAATTGTAAGAAGAGTTACACTAATAATAGTAATGCAGTTGTTGAGTACCCCAAGAGATTAAAAATGTATTTCCATATACCTCACTTAGGTTGAAAAAGAAGCTTATAAACTAATGGCAATGAATAATAAATAATATGCACAATTGAAGCATGTATATGGCATTAAAAGTGAAGCGCCGGTCTCCTGTTATTCGGAAATACCACCATTAAGCAAAACATATTTTGTTAATTGCAGCTGCATTGCCTTTAAATCCATGAATAGGCTCGCTGGTCCGAGAAAATTAAGGTCATAACACGAGACCGGGCAAGTGAGAGCGCGTCGAATTTGGTGAGTGAACTCGTAACACTGGTTGATATGGCTCAAGACCGCGACTTTGCTAGAAATACATTCACCTTGACGTCGGTCCTTAATAAGCTAATGGTTGCTTTCGTTAACCTCAACAAAATGGAATTGTAGCGGTTGAGCCTAGACAGAACCAGGGAGCTAGTGTACTTTTTAGCAACATACTGTGATAGATAGTCACTGTGCTTCCGTTGCAGCAGCAGTGTTAAATGGGAACCGAACGCGACGGTTAGCTGCGAAAGCAGCAGAATGCTGTGCCCAGCAAGACAATAACCGCATTACATGCACAAGTCGGTCATCCCGGTAACTTACCGGTAGAGTAGGTCCTTAGTCCAAAGAAACGGCAGTATTCCAAGCACTTCGGGAGCTCGCGGAATTGCTGATTTGGTCCGGCGGTGAAGGTGCTAGCCCCGACCAAGGTCTGGCTGAGGTCGTGGGCTTGAGCCCCGACGCATAAGTGCAGCGCCTGAATAGAGATTAAGTTATCTTGGGGTGCTATACAAATGAATTTTATACTGGGGCGCAGGTGAGACTTTCCATCATACGGTTCCAAATCTAGCTGACGTCCAGCCCGCCCTATGGGCACGATCCATACTGACACGTGACGGCTAGTTTGGTATCTTTTAAAAAAAGGCGTCGTTTGTGGGCCCAGCTCTCTAGATAGTCAAGAAAAGAGCAGACCTGGCTGTGGCTAGGGTTGTCAACGTGAATTTTGAAGTCTCCGGCAATTAGTGACGGCCAGTCATGTAGTTTGACATTCTTCCTAGCGGCAGATGGGCCACCACTCAGAACGCCATAGCAGGAAGCTCAAAGACGTCTATTCACTCGGACGCCGCAGCCGGCCAGTGTGCGACTTCCCTGCCTGGCATCGTCGACGAAACTCCGCTAGCCTTTGCAGCCGGCTACTTACATGTAGCTACCGAAATTCACAACAGCCCATAAACAAGCCACGGTGTCATAATCTCAAAATAGCCACATTTCACGAAAGAATATTTTAGTGAGGAACTGGAAAACTCCTTTAAAAACAAGTGTAGACAGCCAAATGGAGGTCGATATATCACAACAGTGACAAGCACCATTTTTAAAAGCCAGCGCCCTGGTATAGGCAGGAGTAAGGACTTGAGTCTCGAGGCATTACTCCTCCCCTCGTTAGAGAGCGGCCTCGGAAAACTCTGCGAGACTTGATTGTGGAACTGATGTGGTCGTCTAACGAGAGGTCACTTTAGCACATGACACCTAGATTTTGAGCTGATTCAACAGGAGATATGTTGGCAGAGCCAATTTTGAGCGCAGGCTTTACAATTTCCTAATCACACTGGGTTAGCTCATAACTAGTAAGTTAGTTTTATTATTATGCATCGTTTAGTTAAAGAAAATGTGCTGCCACCCATGTGGGGATGGATTATGTGGGGATTTAAGTTATTCAGGTGTACCCTGAATGTGATGCACCTTAATGTCAATTACACGTTGGAGCGTTGAGAATCAGAGCTCTGAGCACCTAGTAGCTGATTTCGGTAAAAGAAATACTAGCTGATTTAACTGCCTCTTTTGTATAGCAACAGAAGAACCTTTAAAGCTATCACCACCACTGGCAGTGGCGATAAATGATCGCCCACCGCAGGATTCGAACCCACGACCTTGGTTGGAACCGAGGTCGTGTAAAGCAAACACCTTTCCTAGTGTGTCATCGTGGCATGAGCCACTGCTAGGCTGGCTGACTGCAGTCAACATCTTGTGGACATCTGTCATTTTGCAATGTGTGCTATATAAGTATCATGATCCTTGAGTTCTTAGCAATCTCAAGTATGTATTTCTACATCTGTATTAGGTACCACTACCAATCTGGCAAAGCCCAGAGTGCATAGTACGACAGATATACCAAAGCATACACCATTGGCCACCGCCAGTCATGTACTGCCCTGGCACAGTCAACAATCAACTGATGGCCAGGTGTGAGTAGAAGTGTCCACAATGAGGCCATTTACTCTTCCAGCAGAGCCAGTTTGTGCAAGGTGATTCTTACCTTACAAGATTAAGCATACAGATCTTCCCGTGGTGCCCATTACAGTATGCTCTTCTACTGCTGAGTTGCTCCTGCTGCTGCGAGTGCCTCGGGCCCCTGATCAGCCACGTGATTGCGCTGGTGCCTCGCCAGGTTGTGCGGATCGCTGCACAGCTTGGTGTGTGACTCGCCAGCTTGAGGTCTCTCACCCGTGTGTGTGAGCTGGTGCAGGCGCAGACTGCTGAGTCGGGTATACTGCTTGCAGCAGGCATCGCAAGCGTGCGGCCTCTCGCCAGTGTGCACGAGCCAGTGGCTCCTCAAGTCGGCAGAGGTAGGAAAGCCCTTACCGCACGTGCAGCACGAGTGCGATCTCTCGCCCGTGTGGGCCAACTCATGGCGACGCAGGTGGCAGAGGTACCGAAATCGCATGCCGCACGCATCGCAAGGGTATGCCCTTACGTCGGTGTGCAGGCGCACGTGTTTCCTCAATCCCTTGGTATCGACGAATCGCCTGCAGCAAGTGTCGCACGAATGAGGCCTGTCGCCTGTGTGCAGTTGCATGTGTCGGCGCAGGTCGTAGGCCTGTAGAAACCTCATGTCGCAAGCGGTGCAAGCGAAAGGCCTCTCACCAGTGTGCACACGCTCGTGCCTGTGCAGGTGACCGACATCGGTAAATCGCTTGTCACACAAGCTGCACTGGTGAGGCCTCTGGCCAGTGTGTGTGAGCATGTGCCTTTTTATGTGACTGGCGGTTCGGAACGTCTTAGAGCACAGATCACACGAGAGCCGCCTCTTGCCGGTATGCAAGCCCTGGTGCAGGCGCATGCTGCTGACAGTTGTGAACCGCTTGCCACACAGGTCGCACGAGTGCAGCCTATCGCCAGTGTGCGAAAGCTCGTGAACCTTGAGGCTACTTCGCCACATGAACAGCTTGCCGCACTGGTGGCAGGCATGCTGACGAGCTCGGCGGGCGACGGGCTCCTGCATTGTCAGCTCGGTGGCTCCCTGGAGCTGCTGCCAGCAGCAGCGCTCGTATGCCAGCGCCTTGTCGTGGCCTCAAGGTATGGCTGCGTGCAAGGCCACTGCAACGAGGAAAGGGACGCGAGGTGCCGGCCCTGCTACTGCCCCTGACTCGACTGAGCCATGCCAAGAGAGCAAAAAAGTATGCAAAGCCACCAAGATTCACAATCCAGTTGTGAATTCAATTGATACGTGCTGCACTACAGCTGAGAGAGTACGAGAAGCAAGACGGCAGAGAGGGACCAAATGTCCACTAGTCAGCTGGTCATCTTCCTATACGGTAGAGCCCAGATTGCACCTGGACGAACGCAGTGGTAAGAGAAAACAGTGACTATCAAGTATAAGTGAGAGAAAGTGTGTTCAATATTCAAGCGGAAGGTATTTTTTGAATAAAACACGTAGATTTCGTGCGGATGACAAGCGAGATATGCTCGCCATGTATGTAATGCATCCTTGTCTCTAACTTCAAAAACCCAGTAGGATTAAGTAGGTTTTCTACAGAGCATTCAAACCTAAGCAGGCTTCACTGTGCCTTTGCCAACTTAACCGGCTGACTTCATCTCGCACAATAAAGAGAAAGTGAGAAGCTTAGATGAGTCATGAGGTCAGTCAGAGAGTGGGTACAGTAGTCTCCTGTTTAAGTATGGTGAGTCGTAATGGCTCACTAGGTAAGGCGGTTGCTTTTGACGACCTCGGCCCCGAGGTCGTGGGTTCAAATCCTGTGGTGGGCGATCCTTTATCGTCACTGCAAGCGGTGGTGACAGCCGTAAAGGCTCTTCTGTCGCTATACAAAAAGCGGCTGTTAGATCAGCTAATATGTATTTGTTTTATTGATTCAAGTACAAAACTTCAACCTGCCAACTTTGTGAGTGCATTACCGGTAGGTGCGTACTTTTTGGTATGCCACTCACTTTCCGGAGCGTTTGTCTGTACGGGGCAGCATGGTGTGTATTTTGACGTGCACGCGCGATCTGACGGATTCATTCTACATCGGTGTGTTGTGTGCTGTTGACTTGCTTCGCGTTTATCTGTTTCCACTTTCTGTTTGTCCTCTGAGCTACCTGTTCCGTCCACGACCGCTTCGATTTAACTAAGATGTCTCAGAAACAAATTGGCAAGCGCCTCAGCGCTTCGAAATTATCTCGAAGTGATGCAAAGCGTCTACTACCAGTCAGAGGGCCATAGCACTGGAGTACGACGTTAGTGAAGGCGCCATCCGAAAGATTTGAGAGAACTGTTACGCGATCCAAAAATAATCTGCCCTGTTGACCGACGAGGCTCAAGGGAAGATTGTTTGAGCGTTAGTTGGACGATTTGACGAGCTTGAGGACATGCTTTGTGTCTAAATTTACTGCATGTGTCGTGTCAGCCTTCCTGTACCACCATCCCTCACCATAGCCAAAGCGAAAACGATTGTTTACAGCCTCTCAATTCTGGAATCAGATTTAGGGGCATCGTGGCAATTGTTTATTCGATTCAGAATTTGGCTAGGATTGCAGAAGATTCTCCTTCCCGGAGAGCGAGTAGAAGTCAACAACGACGATCCAGCATTGTTAGCTGCTTTAGAAAACCTTTACGCGATTTTCGTGCAATATGACCCTGATAATGTATCCAACATAGATGAGGCCGTTTTTCTTTGGTTGCTTCCAAGATACAGTCTTCTTATGCTAGACGAGGATATTTCAAGCACTAGAGGCAAAAAGAAGGCGAAAGATTGAGTTCCTCAGATGGTTTGAGCCAACACAACCAGAACTCACAATATTCCTTTCGGTTTGATCGGAAAACCCAAAGAACCAGCTTGAATTAAGGACCAACATTGGCCAGCTTCTTATTTCAATCAAGAAAAGCTTGGATGGATACAGGAACCGGTTGGAAGTGGTTCAATGAGACATTGTTTCCAGAAGCGACAATATTCGATTTGTTTTCTTTTCCCGAATTGTACAAGCAGCAAATAGCCTTGTGATATGGAAGTGATCGCAGCTCTGAAAAAGCGATACAAATACTGGCATTTCAAGTATGTTATTGGCTTTTACGAACTAGATGAACAGACAAAAAGTTGAAAGAAAGACCAAGGACGAAGATTTCGACGAGGTGCTGCAGGGGTCTTTTACAGGAACCCAGCCCACCTGCTCG
Organism: Cristatella mucedo; assembly: GCA_009760855.2. Lineage (NCBI taxonomy): Eukaryota > Metazoa > Bryozoa > Phylactolaemata > Cristatellidae > Cristatella > Cristatella mucedo. The sequence goes on along the minus strand of WPIO01000226.1, from coordinate 55,343 downwards.
GTGCGGCAAGTAATGTAAAAGAAGCCTTGGATTCTTTTTCGCCAAGCTAGATCGAAAATGCTTTAGTCAAAGCCAAACTAATGACTTTAGAACCACAACTAGAGGCTGATAGCATAGTTAAAGATGTGGGCCCAGAACTTTCGAAGGCTTCTTAAACATAGAATTTATCTATCGCTTCATCATAACTTGAAGACTTCGTTAACGTTCATGACGAAGACAAAGAAGAATATGTTGCTGCCGCATTGAAAGATGTTGACGAGCTTTTGGATTCAATGAAGATTGTTGAAATTGTGATGGATGATGATAGCGACGGTAATCCTCATGACCTTAATGCAGGTTTAGAAAGTGGGGTTGTATTTCAGGGGTTCGATTCCCTTTTTAAGCAGGTTGTCGACATCGAGGATCAGCTGCTCTGCTCTGAATTTTAAACTGAAGCTGGCGATGCATTCAACGATCTTAAGAATGATTTTGAATCATTTCAGAGCAAGATCCGGGCAGTGTCCCTCAAAGCCAAATGCAAGAAACTTCAAAACTCGCTCCAAAAGACGATTCGTGAGGTGTTCAACCAAAAAATCTTGAACGCAGAATTTTATTGTGGCAGATTTGTACTTAACCGGGATGCGTGCTTCAACGGGAGCGTACTTAAGCAGGAGGCTACCGTAGCATTAAGGAAGGCACAGCAAGTGGTTTCCCTCGCTCGCCTCCTCCGCCGAGCTCCTGGCGCATGGCACAGGACCGGTAGTGTTCTCCAGCTCTAGGCCGCCACCTCCCTGGTAGCAGGATTCAGCTGCTGCCAGACCGCGCTACCAGCAAGAGAGACTGCGCCATCCTTCCGGGCAGCATCTCGATTCCATAATTTACTGCCACATCAATTAATGCAATTTATCCCTGCCTGTAGCTCCACAAAGCCACAAAGACCATGATGGGATGTTATGCACTCACAGATAAAGCTGCTTTCGGTAGGCATCCGGTAGCTAACTGACTTTATCTCGTACAACAAAGAGAACGTGGGAAGCATAGCTGACTCGGGAGAGCAGTTGCGGTAATGAGCAGCATGGAGCAGTGATTAGCTCTAAAACGTGACTAGAAATTCGATATAAGGAATGCTTGCTACGTTTGATTATTCAACATAGGTGTTCTCTATTGCATTACATATAAGTAGCAGAAGAGAAACTCGGTAAATTAAAAAAAACTTTCGTGGTCTTTTCCGAGTGGCCTAACAGAATCATTTTTGAAGGATTAGTGGACAACACCTGAGCCTAAGAACATAGTAATTAAAAAGAGTTAGCTGATTTAGCAGCTCCGTTTATATAGCAGCAGGCGGGCCTTAACGACTACCATGGATTAACGGCTAGCCATGCAGTGGGCAATATAGGATGCAAGACTCAATGCCTAATGAAAACTCAATACCCAGTGCAAGACTAAAAGCCATAGCCTAGGACGTGCCGAGCAAGCACCTTACCCCGGGCTAAGACCAGACTATGTTACTTATGCATGATAGCAGCTCATCTTTAATTAGACCAGTAGAACAATGGGTATAGGGTCAAGGGAGCAAATATCCTTCTTAAACTGGGATATGTACTTTAATATGATGTCATTAGTGGCAGGATGGAATGCAGACGTTGATATCCTGCAAGGAATTAAGAGGGGTGAGTGTGTTGGAGATTTTCCGCGAGAAATGAGTCTAATAAGGATGCATTATCGAATCCAATCTATATTTCTGTCAAAGAAGCCAGCAAAACGATGCTATCTGCTAGAAAACCTTAGACCTTGCACAGTTTGCATCAGTGACTAAAAAACCGACAGAGCTTGCCGAGGGCGAACAAAAACTCAACGTAATCCGGAGGCATATTTGAAGGGTCATTGTCCACAGTGGTAAATCTCTATTGAAGCGATTTTATTTCAGTGCCGCCGCCCACTTTGTAGTATCCGATAGCCAGGGCAGCATTTCTAGTACCGACTAGGAGGTCCTGGTCACTTGCTCAGGCGGAGAGATATTTTTGGTGCCTCGCGGTCGCGAAACGATCAATAAGTTTCCATACTCTTGATATAAATCTTTCTCACTCAATTGATCGATCGAGGCAATGGAGTAATGTTATACAGTTCTAATTCCAGAAGCAAAAGAGCAGCGAAAATTGGCGCGGCGCTTGGGAGGCCTTCAAGCAATAACGGGACACTTTACTCACGCCCCTACTCTAAAATACCCGGCATGCCTACCTAGAATCGGATCCGGTGCTCAGCAAGATAATTACCGCCTTGCACGCACAAGTCGGTCACCCCAGTAACTTACCGTTAAAGCTTGTCCTTAGTCCCGAGAACGCTAGCATGTCTTGCGGGTGAGGAACTCAAGGAATTGTAGCGCCACACGTGAGAGAGAGTTTCCGGCACCGCTGGGCATGGGCGGCTTGTCGACATCACGTGATTCCGAGCCCAGTGAGCGTTCCGCCCACCGTGCTGGCATTTGACTGCTCAAGCAGCATTTTTTCATTAAAACGGCACTGTTCGTTCGTAGATTTTGGTTGGTTTGTGCTATGGGCATTATGTGTGTATTTTTCTTTACGTTATTTAAATAAGTGCTTTTTAAGCTATCGTTTTAGGAAAGGGGTTAGGATCGGGAGTTCGACGTTAAGGTGTGGCATAATAATAATTTAATAATAATAATGCACTTGATAAAGTGCTCTCAGAGAACTCAATCTCTTTCTGCGCGCCTTATATTTGCTGCAAAGGGAAATTCAATTGAATAGTGATTAATATCATGCTTGATAAACAACATGAATAACATGGTAAGGGGTGACATGCACATCGTTTTGGAATTATGGTTAAGGGACCTGCGGATTGATTTTGAAATGTTTTCGGGTTTTAGCTTTTCCATTTAAAGTTAACGTTTCAATGAGTAGGTTTAATCGTTTGTGTTTCAGAGAGAAACTCTCAAAAAAAGTATCGCATAGCGTACTCAACGGAAAAACAAGCAGACTGTTGTGGCCATGTTGAACAGCCCACTACGGCTACGTAGCCCTAAGCAGAAACTGAGCTGGCTCAAGGGCCGGCGCAGCTTTCACTGGGTGAATTAGGCAATCGCTTAGTGAAAGGGCTGCTTTAAGGGGGCGCCAGAAAACAACTAGAAATTAAATGTTACCTTTTGGTAAGGTGTTAATAAAAATCTATCATTTGGTAAGGTGTTAATAAAATCTACCTTTTGGTAAGATGTTAATAAAATCTACCTTTTGGTAAGGTGTTGATAACTAAAAAAATGCTAGATGATTAAACAGCCTCTTCTTCTTTAGCGTCAGAAGAGCCTTGATGGCTATCACCACCGCTTGCAGTGGCGATGAAGGATCGCCCACCACGGGATTCGAATCCACTACCTCGGGGCCGAGGTCGTGAAAAGCAATCACCTTACCTAGCGAGCCATTGCATCGAACACCGAACTGATTTTTCTTGGAAAACTCGCAAACCGTTTCCTTAATGATGAGAGATGAGGCTCAATCCGATTTAACAGAAGTTAATGTCAAGCAAGTCAGTGTTATTTCTAGGCAAATACTTTAACCAAGATATTCTTCATTCAATTGTAATTTAGATAAACTTCTTGTGCATTCGCAAGCATTGTGGTGAGCCTTGATGGCACACTAAGTAAGGTGGTTGCTTTCGCAACCTCAGTTTCGAGGTCGTGGGTTCGATTCCTGCGGTGAGCGATCCTTTATTGCCACTGCAAGCGGTGGTGATAGCCGAAGAGGCTCTTCTGTCGCTATACAAAAAGAGGCTGTTTAATCAGCTAGGATTTTTTATTTTCCACTGGTTCAAAAACTGGCAGGGTCAGTAAAATTCTGAGTGTCACTGAAAGATCGCAGCTCATCGCAACAGTTCTGCTCCATCTAAATAAATACTAACTGATTTAACAGCCTCTTTTTGCATAGCAACAGAAGAGCTTTTAAAGATATCTCCGCTTGCAGCGGCAATACGGGATCGCCCGCAATAGGGTTTGAACCCACGACCTGGGGACCGAGGTCGTGAAAAGCAACCGCCTTACCTAGTGTGTGCCATCACGACGACATATTTACTGTCTCCGTGAGTAATAGACTTTGCCACAGACGTGCACTCACTAGAAACATTTTCTGCGGTTATGTCGGAAGTTTTGAATATATCATATAGAAAGCCAAATAACGTTATGTGTTATTGAATCTGATTGCACTTCTTTCTTATAGATTGGAGCAAAGGTAAAGTGCCTAGAAAGAGATCGATTTCTCCGGACGGCGTTTTATCAAGTGCATTATTATTATTATTATTCCTATAGATTATGTTAGCACATCTAGAAAAGCATAATAAAGTAACTCCTATAACTTTCCCTATAATCCAGTACATCCTAATCATCTGCTCCATAATAAAACAGCCTTTTCTTTTTAAACTTTCTATTTGCTTCAAACGTGGGTTCACTCTCTAACTCTATACCCATTTGCGTTGCATGGGCCAGTAGTTCATGGAAGCTCTCTTAACTCTGGAGATCTCTGCTGGTGTATTTTCCAGCTGCTTGACTCCCAGTCTCAAGGCAGTTGATGTCTGTATAAGAGTTTTGCTGGTGACATTGACCTGAAACAAAATGCGTTACCGCGTAAGAAGCAAAACTTAAAACGAACATTGTTTTTAACTGAACCTGACCTTGACTTTTATGACTGAACATGAAGTTGTTCTGGTTTTTTCAACGAACTTGACTTTATTCTAGACAATAATTTATTAATTCACTTTGAGCGTGGGGCTTTTGTTGAGACCCGGGTCCCTGCCAATAGGTTCATTTGCTGCCAAAGCAAACAAATGCACAGCCTCCGGGCAATTCTTTGCTTCATTACTTGCAACTAGATTCAGGTAGTTAGCACTGCAGGGTTAATTGAAGACAAGTAGATTTATGTTCATTATCCTCTTCTTTACTCCATTTTCCTTGCCTTTCAAATAACTGCCATTGTCATACGCTCGTACTGTCATATTTAAATCATCCAATCCTGTATCTTTGAGCTGCTCAAACAGAGTTTTAGTCACGAATGCACTTGTGGTCTCTTGCAACTGTATGAAACCAAGTTAATGCTCACTGATTATTACTTTTTTTTAACTTGGGTGAGCAAATATAATAATCATAATAATTATACATTTGTTGTAGCGCCCTCAGAGAACTCAAATCTCTTTATCTTTACTTTTGTACAACGAAATCATCACAAAGGAACGATTAAGGTTCTATGCTCAGTGTGGCTGATAACTGGGCTACACTCAAAGATCGCTGAACAGTAATTTACTGACTTGGCTGCTTCTGTAACATGGCGTCTGATTGTTAAATTTAAAGTTGGTAATAAATTATTTTTGATGGTTTATTTGGAGGTAATGCACGTAGAAATATATGCTTCGTCAGTAACCCTCCGCAGGTGTTCTATCATCAGACGGTTTGAAAGGGCCAGAACTCACACGAATTTGAGAAATCGTTCATTCCCAGATACAAAAAGCTTTTAATCAGCTAAATTTTGAGTTTCAAGTATTCTCGCCAATGCAACGAGGCGCTGTGGTGAGCTGTTTCAAATGCTCCTCTTGCTATTTAATGCTCTTGTTAATGGTCTCATCTATTGTCTTTCCTGCTGTGAGTTCGACCTCGAATTCCTTCCAAGCTTGATAATTAACTTTATAGGTGTGGTGGACTTTTCTCACGTCAGGACAAAATCCCAGTCAGATGTTTTTACTCTTTTTAGCCACCTTTTTGCATAGACGAGACGCTAGCCTTCTTACTGAATAGCTTACTGAAAAAGAAAAATACTACGTCTCTCGATGGAGAATACATACACAATAGGTAGGACTTCCATAGTTCTTTTATTCCTTTTTTGTTTAACTCATTTGTGTAGGGCCCTAATATATCTAAATCATTATTCAGGCGCTTCGCATGTGCCCTTCGGGAAAAGTGATTAAGGCACATGGAATAGGATATCACTTCTATGCTGCCGATAGTCAGTTGTATTTGTCATTCAAACCGTCAGAATCTGCTGCCGCAACTGAGTAAAGCGCCTAGAAAGAGATTAATTTCTACGAGGGCGCTTAATCAAGTGTATTATTATTAGTATTATTATTAAACTGAATGCTTGCCTTACCGATATTCGATCCTGGATGTCAGAAAACGTCCTGAAATTAAATAATGATAAAACCGAACTGCTGCTCATAGGACAGCCTAAGCGTGTGGTGGGATTAAAGGCTTTGATGTTCTAATAGGTGATGCTATTGTGCGACCATCACAACGTGCTTGAAATTTAGATGTCGTGATCGTCAGCTGCCTCAATTTCAAAAGCTTCATTCAGAAGACTGCTTCTACAGCTAGCCATTACATCCGATCCCTATCCAAGATTAAGAGCTGTCTCCCACCATGGCTTGTACATAATTTAACTAGCTCTTTAGTTCCGTCTCGGCTTGATTATTGTAATTCCCTTTTGGCTAGGCTGCCAAAGAAAGCTATTAGGCCACTGCAGCTGACTATGACTATGGCTGTAAGGCTAGTCTTCAAGTCCCAGTGGTTTGAGCACGTGTCTCCTTCGCTGAAAGAGCTAGGACGGATGCCGGTTGAGCAAAGGATACAGAGGACAGTTCTTACGCTGACCCAAAATGCCCACCACGGCTTGGCTCCTTCGTGCCTAGCTGAACTGCTGCATCAGTTTCAGCTTGTTCGCGCCCTCAGGTCCTGTGTGGACAATAATTTAGCTGTCCCATTCCTCTGCTTAAAGACGGTTGGCGACAGAAGCTTAAGCTCTGCAGGTCCTAAACTGTGGAACTCGCTTCCAAAATTCTTACGCAACGACAACTAATCTCCCACTGCCGACTATGGCACATTCTTTTCAGCGGTCATGAGATGCTACTTCTGTGCTACTCGCTACCTCAACTGCTCTCCTGGCTCTGCTATGCTTTCCACTTTCTCTTTGTTGCGTGAGACGAAGTCTTTTGGGTACCGATTGCCTACCGAAAGCCGCTTAGGCTGTGAGTTTGCTATAGAAAAACTCTCGTGCGTAACTACGACATGGTCTTTATGACTTTGTGGGATTACAGCCGGAGATACATCATCATCTCCAGGCTCCAGCCACGACCTCAGCCACGACCTTGGTCGGGGCGAGCACCTTACCCGCTGGACAAGACCATCTCGGCGTAGTTGCAAGTTTTCTATTGTAATGGAAGTGAGAAAATCTTATATTGTGTGAATCTTGTTGTGTCGGACGGGAGCTTTATGGAGGCACGAATGTGCACAAGTTTTTCAGCAAAGAAGCCTGAAAATCATTCGGCCGAGCCGTTATTATTCTGGGAGTGCAACCTCTCAGTTTTGCCAGCAAATTGTTTACCCTCTTATGTCTGTTGAGTGGTGATGGTACACTAGGTAAGGGGTTGATTTTCAATGCCTCGGTCCCAAGATCGTGAATTCGAATCCTGCGATGTGCGATCCTTTATTGCTGCAGCAAGCCGTGATGATAGCCTTAAAGGTTCTTCTGTTGCTTTGCAAATGACGCTGTTAAATCAACTAAAAGATATTTTTTGGATCTAGCTGGTAGAATTATAGTCTTCGAGAGAACGGAGAAGCGTAACTTTTCTAACCTTCCCTGCGTAGACTCAAAGAAAGCCTTTAAAATGAACTAGATTGATATCAGATCCAGACTTCTTAGAACGGCTGTCAAGCCTGCGCTTAACACAGCGAATCTTTGAAAATTGTTTCGTAAATTGAAAGGGATCTCCAAGACTCTGTACACAAACGGAATTTAGGGAATTATTTTTGTCAAAAGCACTACTAATTTTCATATTCACTGTATCAGTGGATTATAATATTATCGAGGCTGTCGGTCGAGTATAGGTGCAGATCGCAAAAACCTATATGGCATGCAGATTTACAAACTGTGCCTTGTTCAATGCTTTTTAATTTACGTCCATGACAAACTAGACCCTGTACGCACAATGGAACAGGCACAGCAAAGGAGACCGAATAATGATCCGAGAGAATCAGCAGACACCCAATAGGGACAGACATCTTTAGCGATAACGTCATCCAGGAAATAGGGACAGATTTGATTTATATGATTAGCTTGTTGAACGGCACAAAAATTACCCAGACAGTCAAGAAATGAGATACAATGGCTTTTCCTAGGGTCGTTAACGTGAATGCATGTACTTATGTATCTCCTTCAGTAACTTCACAAAGCCATGAAGACAATGTGGGCGTTCCGCAGGAGACTTTTGTATAGAGAGAGCACTCACAGCCTAAGCGGCTTTTGGTACGCATTTAATAGCCAACCGACTTCGTCTCAGGCATCAAAGAGAAAGTGGGAAGCATAGCCGAGGCAGAAGAGCAGTTGAGGTAGTGAGTAGCTTGGAAGTTTCAGGTCAGGATGACTGAAAAGTATGAGCCATAGTCGGCAGCAGAAGATTAGTTGTCGTTGCGTAAGAATTGTGGAATAATAATAATTCACTTGATAAGGCGCCCTCAGAGAACTTAATCTCTCTCTAGGGGCTTTACATTTGCAGCAAAGGGAAATGCAACTGAATGGTGAGTATAATCATGCTTGATAAGCCAACAAAAATGAATAACATGGTTAGGGGTGTCATGTACAGGGTCAGCATGCAGATGTGGTTAGTGGCAGCATCACAAAGCTTCACAGACTGTGGAGGCGAGTTCCACAGTCTGTGAAGCGCCTAGAAAGAGATTGAGTTCTCTGAGGGCGCTTTATCAAGTGCATTATTACTACTATTATTAGAATATCAGAGCTAAAGCTTCTGCCGCCAGCGGTCTTTAAGTGGAGGAATGGAACGGCTCATTTATTGTCCACACAGGGCCTGACGGCGAAAAGAGGCGGAAACTGGTGCAGCAGTTAAACTCGATACGAAGGAGCCAAGCCGTGGCGGGCCTTGTGGGTCAGCGTAAGAACTTTGCTTTGTATTCGTTGGTCAACCGGCATCCATCCTAGCTTTTATAGCAAAAGAGACACGTGCTCAAACCTCTGGGACTTGAATAATAGCCTTACAACCATATTCATAGCCAGCTGAAGTGGCCTAGTTGCTTTCTTTGGTAGCTCAGCCAAAAGGGAATTACAATAATCATGCCGAAACAGTTCTTAGGCGCTATTTAAACTTTTGCAAGCCACTGTGGAAGACAGCTCCTAACCTTGGATAGTGATCGGACGTCTTGGCAAGCTGTTGAAGCAGTCTTCTGAATGAAGCTTTTTAAAATTTGGGCAACTGTCGAAAACAACAATTAAACTTCGAGCACGTGGTGTTGGTCGTACGTCAGCATCAACTATTAGAAGAGCAAAGCCTTTTAATCTAGCCACACACCAAGGGTTTGCTATGAGTGGCAATTCGGTTTAATCGTCATTTAGTTTCAAGAATTTTTCCGACATGCAGTATCGAATGTCGGAAAGGCCAGCATTCAGTTTCTCAGTTGCTGCAGCAGATTCCGACGGTTTGAATGACAAATACAGCTGAGTATCGTCAGGACAAAAGTGGTATGCTATTCCACGGGCCTTAATCAGTTCTCCCAGAGATCGAGTAGAAATGGAGAACAGCAAGAGACCGAGTACAGATGCTTAAGGGACTCCACAGGTGACCCGTCTCGCGTGCGAGATCTGACCTCCACACGACACGGATTGAACACGATCAGACGAGTACGATTTAAACCACGCCAGTGCCTCGTCTGCCATAACCAATCTCTGTTCTCAATCGTTCAAGTAGAACATCGTGATCAATGGTCTCAAAGGCATCTGACAGATCTAGCAGAGCTAGAGCAGTGACATTCCCGTCATCATTGCCACGTAGAATATTAACACGGAGGAGAGCAGTTTTTTAGAGTGCTGCCTCTTGAACCCCGATTGAAATGTTTCTGGCATTTCATTTTCTTAATATATTCAACTAGCTTATTGGCAACAATTTTTTCAAGAATCTTCGACAAGAAAGGAAGAAGGGAAACTGGGCGATAGTGTGCAAGGACCTCTGCATCTAATCCATTGCATCTCATATTGCCGAGCTGGTTTGGTCCAGCGGTTAAGGTGCTCGCCCCCGACCATGGTCTGGCTGAGGTCGTGGGCTCAAGCCCCGAGGCATATGTGAAGCGCCTGAATAGAGATTAAGCTCTCTTGGGGCGCTATACAAGTGAATTATTTATTATATTATATATATCCAGGCTTTTAAGTATGACTCTAACGATTGCCGATTTGAAGCCAATAGACTTCATCTCACGTACTATAGAGAAAATAAGAAGCATAGCAGAGTCAGGAGAGAAGTTGAGGTAGTGGGTAGCATGGAATTAGCAGCTCAAGACCGCTGGAAGGATGTGCCATAGGTAGCAGGAGAGTAGCTGTTGCCTAAGAATTAAAAAAGAAAATAAGAAAAGAATGGAAGTGATTTCCACAGTCTATGACCTGCAGAGCTAAAGCTTCTGTCACCAACAGTCTTTGAGCAGAGGAATGAAACGGATAATTTATTGTCCATGCAGGACCTCAGGGCACGAGGCATCTGAAACTGGTGCAGCAGTTCAGCTAGATATGGAGGACTCAAGCCGTGGCGGGCTTTGTGGGTCGGAGTAAAAACTTTGCTACGTATCCGCCGTTAATCTACCGCAAGCCATCCTAGTTCTATCAGCAAAGGAGATACGTGGTCAAAAATCTCTGGGATTTGTAAACTAGCCCTGCGGCCATATTCATTGCCAGATGTAGTTTACGAGTGTTCTTTTTTGATAGCCAAAAAAGAATTACAATAATCTAATCTAGTGAAGAAAGGACTAAGGAGTGTGTTTAATTTTTTTCAAGCCATCGTGAAAGACAACTCCTAGTCTTAGATAGGGATCAGACGTGATGGCTAGCTTTGAAATCAGTCTCATAAAAAAAGCTTTCAAATTAAAGCAACTGCCGATGGCAAAGCCTAAATTCCGAGCACGTGGTGATGGTCGCCCAACGGCATCACCTATTAAATTTGCGAACCCATCTAATTCAGCCACACGGTTATGGTGCCCTATGAGCGAGCAGCAGTTCAATTCTATCATCATTTAGTTTCAAGAAATTCTGTCGGTTGTAGGACATTTCCTTCCGGAAGTTTTCCCGAACATTTCGCCCCGCCCCCTGGTGAACCCTAGGACATTTCGCCTACCGACCCCCCCCCCCGGTAAAACATTTTCCCCTATGTTGATGGATGTATGACTAAGAATACACAAACACACACACACACACACACACACACACACACACACACAAACTCACACACACACACACACACCCATATACATATATATATATATGTGTGTATATATATTCTATATATATATATATATTATATATATTATATATATATTCTATATATATATATATATATATATATATATATATATATATATATATATATATATATATATATATATATATATATATATATATATATATATATATATATATATATATATATATATATATATATATATATATATATATATATATATATATATATATATATATATATAAGATCAAATGAAGTTTACGCTCCATTGAAATCAAATGAACTCAGTATAAGCGGCGACTCGATAGCACGACCGACGGAGGCGATACGGCCCTGGCGGTCAGCTCGGCGGCGGCGGTTGACGCACGACGCCCGGTGTAGCGATTACTGCGGCGGCGGCGGCGGCGGCGGCGGCGGCGGCGGCGGCGGCGGCGGCGGCGGCGGCGGCGGCGGCGGCGGCGGCGGCGGCGGCGGCGGCGGCGGCGGCGGCGGCGGCGGCGGCGGCGGCGGTGGGGTTGGAACGGGCGGTAGCCGGTGGTGCCGCCGTCAGGAGGGGCGGCGGGAAAAGCGGTATCGGAGGGGGCTGAGGACACTGCTACGTGCTCGCGGTGGCTGCCGAGAGCGTCTGCTGCTGGCCACCCGGTGCAGAGCTTGACCTTGCACTTGGTGATCTGGCGAAAATTAGGGCTACAGCGACTGCATTTCAAGTGACTATAATATTGTAATATCTTATATATTATAAATTAAATAATATTTGTACAAGATGTGTAAACAAGACAGTCTATTCCCAGTCATTTCAGTCATTTCTCCCGGACATTTTCACCCGGACATTTCCCCCCTGGGGTAGGACATTTCCCCGGTATGTGGTTTAGGGTTTAGGTTTTAGGGTTTAGGGTTTTTAGGGTTTGGGGTTTAGTGTTGAGCATTTAGGATTTAGGGTTTTAGGGTTTTAGGGTTTAGGGTTTAGGGCTTAGTGCTTAGGATTTTAGGGTTTAGAATTTAGGGTTTAGATTTTTTAGGGTTTTGGCTTTAGGGTTTAGTGCTAAGGATTTAGGGTTTAGAGTTTAGGGTTTAGGTTTTAGGGTTTAGGGCAGGCTCCGCCTCCGCTGTCTAAATCCACCGCTTGTATTCCGCGCTTTAATTAGAATTTATTAGGGCATAACTAGATCTCTTGAGGTCGAGTTATACTCATTAGACCACTGAGGCTTAGTGCTCATTTGCAGGAACGCTCGGCACGCCGTAGCGCACGCCCGCTTTGACGGGTACGAACACGCGCCTGGCGGCGTCGAGCGGGACCGTACTTCCGCTGGACCAAACTGTATAGCTCGCCGCTGCCGCAGCGGCGGCAACCGCCGCCGCCGCTCGCTCCATTAAAAACCATCCTTCCAATCCTTCCATTCCTTTAACTATGCTGAGTTGATTTTATTTTAACAGAGCATTAACTTCATTTAATCATATATATATATATATATTCATATTCTTAGTCATACATTTATCAACGTAGGGGGAAATGGCCTACCCTGGGGGAAATGTCCGGGGGAAAGTCCAGGGGTAAATGCCCTACAAACGCTGGACACATACCCCCAGTCTCATGACTTGATTTGGGTAGGTGCACTTACGACGGATAGGTATTTCCTTGGTGCACCGAAATGGAGTATACACAAACGAGAAATCTAAATAAGAGCGTCCCCCAGGAGCACCTAGTGTATTTGTAAGGAATCGTTATTGATTTCCGTATTTTTCCATGCCGTTGCCGTAGATTGCCGTGTACGAATTGAATGTGGGTTCGTGATTGGTTGAAAGGATGCGGTTGCACTTTTAATACAGCGAACTGTAATAGGCAAGAAAAATTGAATCTTCTTCCACCAGCTTCGCTTGTAATTGAAACAGACAATCGTAGATTGCTGTATTGTCTCGGGCACTTGCCGCCGATTGCCATGCATTGCCCAAGGTTGAGCTTGAAAAAGGACAGCGCGCGTGCGCCCACAGTTAGGGCTAAGTGGTAGGATCATTACAAATTCAAACAGCAATTTCCCAAAAAAATTGAAGCTGATAGCGGTAGAGGCCGGGCCATTGCCGTCAAGTGCCGTGCATTACCCTCAATTGTTGAAGAATGTTGCTGCCTTTTTAATATAGTGTAATGAAATACGGAAAGGAATTTGGAACTTCTCTCAGCAACTGACGGTCCATCTGTAATTGACAGTTATGGATTGGCGTATTTCCCGAGCCATTGCCGTCGATTGCCATGCATTGCCCGAGACTAAAGGTCAGAGCTGGCTGAAAGGGTTGAAAGTATGTTCGCGTGCAGTGAGATGGTACGCGCAATAAGAATTGGAGCTGCGTGGAGCCGATTTCTCGTTGATTTGCCACGGATTACGGTATTGGTCACTGCCATTGCTGTCGAATACCGTGCACTGTTCACAATTAACGTGCAAAACTTGTTGAAAGTTCCACAATTTCACTTTCAGCACAGAGAAGTGTGATAAAAATTGGCACTTCGTGCAGCCAATTTGTGGTCGACTTGCCACGGATGATGGTGGAATGCTGCTTCGAGCCGAGCCGTTGCCGTAAGTTGCCAATCATTGCCAGGGATTATACGAGAGCAATTGCTTAGAATAATGTGGTTGTCTTTAACCAGTGTGCTTTGTACCGTACATTAAAATTGTTTGCATCGCAAAACCGATTTCAGGTCATTTTTCATCAGATTGCTGTAGATTGCAGTATTGACGCTGGTTACTACAGTCATTTGCAGTGCGTTGCTTCCAAAGGGTCCATGCAATTGTAGTTACATTGCCGATTGCACAATAATCGAAGATTAAAGCAACGTTCAATCACTATTAGACCTTAAAGTGTGCATATTCTGGTCTTTTTCCGGCGGGTTGCGGTGGATTGACTACTGGCCCTGGGCAGTTGCAGTCAATTGCAGTGCATTGCTGCAGGAATGGATGAGGCAATCACAGTGAAGTTAGGCAAGTACACAATAACTGCAGAGCAGAGCGGCGTGCAATCTTAATTGGAGCTGCTAGCATACTCTGCATTTAAGCAGGTCACTAGTGATCTAGTCCTAAAAATCGTATCGCAATCAAAGAAGACAACAAGTCCTCTGGACCCTATTCCCACTGTCCTGCTCCCACGTTGCATTGATCTGCTGCTGCCATGCATAACTAACATCATTAATATGTCATAAGCCTCAGGTCATGTCCCAGCACCTTTTAAAAAAGCTGTAGTCAGGCCACTTCTCAAGAAAGTGACATTAGACCAACAGAACTTGAGCAACTACCGCCCAGTCTCCCTTCTACCATTCCTATCAAATACATTAGAACGGGTCGTGGCGGACCTGCTGAACTCATATATCGAAACCTCACATCTTGCTAGTAAGTTCCAGTCTGGCTTTAGAGCTAATCACTCCACAGAGTCAGCATTGCTTCGGGTATACAACGACCTACTTAGGAATGCAGACATGGGTAGAGTGTCTCTGCATGTTTTGCTCGATCTTTCGGCAGCTTGTGATACCATCGATCCCAAAGTTCGTCTAGAGCGCCTCTCATTTTGCCTGGGTATCACTGCCACTGTTCTGCAGTGGTTCAGGTCCTATCTCAGTGGGAAACTCCAGATTGTGGGCATGCATGGACAAAGATCATCCGAGGTACCTCTGAAAGATGGCGTACCTCAGGGCTCCGTGCTAGGTCCGGTTCTTTTCACGGTTTATACTCTCCCTCATGCTGATGTGATCGCCAAGCACAATCTAGGCTTCCACTTATATGCCGATGACACTCAGTTGTACCTTTGTTTTGATCCCTCCTTGCCTTCGAGCACCTCGAATTCTCTCAACTTACTTGCCGCATGGATTGATGACATCCGCACATGGATGAAAGCAAATTTTCTAAAACTATATAACGATAAAACTAACTTACTAGTTATGCGCAAACCCAGTGTGATTCACAAATCTGGAAGGCTGAAACTCAAAATTGGTTCTTGCCAACATATCTCTGGTTGAATCGTCTCGAAATCTAGGTGTCATATTTAAAAGCGACCCCTCTTCAGCTCGGCAACGCTAATGGCTGGTTAATGTGAGCTTAATTAGAGTAAATTGGGGTAATTCGTTAAATCCCCGAGGCCATATAAAAACCCGGCACCGCGAGACAGGCGGGAGTCAGGACTGGATCCTCGAGGCATTCCTCCAAGCATTAGAGAGCGGCATCGGATGACTCCGAGTGCTGTCTGAACGTTTGCTTAACTTCTCTGCGATAAACTTTGCTTATTCCTCTGGCATCTTCACTGCGACTGTCCGGAGCTACAATATATATATCCTCCGATATTCTAACTAAAGCACGACCTGCTTAGCATAAAGTGCGATTTCGCCATTAGTCAATACCTACTAGCGTACCGTCTTCGGCTGGTAAGCAGGAACCACTCTGGGCATCCTGCGTTCGCCCTATCAACAGCTCGGCTAGCGAACGTACGGCTCGTCAATTTAAGGTGTGGATTAGCCTCGTTGCGATAGTATGTCATTAGCCACGCCTCATCGTGTCGCGAAAAGTCGACCAGTGACCGTCATTAAGGTCCGATTTGAATTCGAATGGGTAGTGCCTGCCGGGCCGCCTGTATGCCGACTAGGATGCAATCCAGACAACCGGCGTCGCGAAATTGTTGGACAGCCTCTTATATTCTGCCAGTTAATTGTCCGCTCGGAAACCAGGCCAGAAGCAGGCCTAAAACGGGGCTTGCGTGCCTAAACGTTCTCCGTCGCGCCGGCGTAAGCTTTAATCCTCGCTAGGCAGCTTGCTTAAAAATTGGGCTACTCCTCGTCGAAAAGTCGACTGTTAAAGCTAACGTCTTTATTGCATGACGAACATTTTACTTTCAATTCTTGTAGGGCTGTAAAGATGCTCCGAACGCATTGAGCGTCAGAAGATCGATTCAGCTCGATCAAAGTCGACCGTTCGCTTATCTGAGGTAGAACTTTTCATGACAATTGGAACGTTCCCAGTAGTTGCATGCATATGCTTAGCACGATACGCTAAGCATTATATGCTAAGTAGATATAGCAACGTATGCAGCATTGATATGCCAGTCACGTCCTGCCCCAGCGTTGTCGAAAGCCAACGGGTTGCCAGCAGCAGGTAGATGTGGCCACGGCGAGGCCAGCTACTCTTCCAGCACAGCCAGCTTGTGCAATAAACATATTTCATTTATATAGCGCCTTAAGAGAACTTAAGACTACTTATTAAGACATTGCATAATAACAATTTAACTAATATAATATATGTATAGTACCTGAAGAGAATTTCCTCCTAAGCACTTTACTTATGCACTAAAGAAAGCATGCCATTAAGGTTGGTGATAACGTGCACTGTATCAGCATGTGCAAGCGCATAAAAAATATCTCACAAGGATCGAGCTAATTCAGTGTTGAACAGGTAGATTTATAGCTTGTTTTCGACTAATGGTCAAGTTGGTTAGGGGCAACATGCATAGTGTCAACACATAAAAGCACACAAATGGCAAATTGCGAAAACCCTGCTAATGCTGTGATAAACAGGTGCACGTTAAGCCTCTGTTTAAATGTCGTCAACTCGGGGACCGGTGTAATGCCAGTCGCTAGTGAGTTTCGGGCTTTAGGAGCGTACGAAATGAATAATAATAATATTAATAATGCACTTGATAAAGCGCCCTTAGAGAACTTAATCTCTCTCTAGGCGCTTTACATTTGCTGCAAAAGGAAATACAATTGAATGGTGAGTAATGTCATGCTTGATAAACAAACAAAATGAATAACTAAATGAAACAAACAAAATGAAAACATGGTTCTCCAAAGGAAATGAGATTGATTAAACGCACCAAAATGATTTCGAGGCAGATTAGCAGACGGTACGTATCGTGCCTGATTGCGAAACAGCTGTCACTAAGTAATGGTAATAACTAATGGTAATAATAAATAATGATATTTATGCAGCACACTAGGAAAGCTGAGTCTCTTCCTCCGAACTATAAATTGCCGGTACGGACACACCTCATTATCGAGCCTTCGTCGTATACGTAGCCGTGGCACATATAGATAACATATATAGCATAAAAAATAAATAACAATAACTAAAATATAAACATAGAATAACTATAAAATATAAACATACATAAAAATAGCTCTCGCATTGCTCTCTCGCAGTGTTCATCCGCCCTGTCCTCTCGTAGTGCCTTCTGACATTAACAGTTTTCGGCGTGTGCTGCTCGCGGAGTGAGCGAGCATTCTAAGCTAGGCTCGCCACTCTTCCGATCGCCACTGCAGTTCCGGGAGCCATCGAAAAAAAGGCTCTCGGGCTATATTAAATTCCACGCCGCGATCAAAACTGGAATAAACGAGAAGGGATACAATGTGCCGCTTTAGACGCTGCGCCTGATAATGCTGCTCTTGGGCTCGTCTTGAAAGGTCCGGCGCCAAGATGTTACCCATATAAAATGGCGACTTGCCAAAAGCTGGCAGTGACCTCCTGAGTTTATAATAACAATAATAATAATGCAATTGATAAAGCCCCCTCAGAGAACTCAATCTATCTCTAGACGCTTTACATTTGGTGCAAAGGAAATTTCTCGTCACTCGACGAGCCAATCAGAGTCGCTGTATTGTCGAACAGCCGCGTCGATGCACTAGCTCGCGCCAAGGCCGAACGAGAAAGCAGCCGGGTGAAACGCTCCCATTGACACGTAAACGCTATTGTAAATGTTTGTAAATGGGTCTCAATCGTTGTGTGCAGCATTACCCTGGGCTCTTTTCGGCTCTGCACTCCGCCTCCGTTTTGCGAGAGCTGTCTTCGAAAATGGCGACCGTCCAGTAGCACGCCGATGCAGCCGACGTCTCCCTCTATTATTGCCATAGATTTCTTCGAACTCTCGGCGCCAAAAGCCATTTTTAGAAGAATAAAAATAAAAAATAAATCGAGATCCGCCTCCTTGTCTTGCAATAGCACACAAATGACGCAACCAGAGCGCCTCAAACTGGTCTGGCAGGTAGGCTCTGCTAAACTAGTCGAGCTCGCGGCAGCATTTAATGCGGTTTCTTTTGCGTCCGCCATGATCGTTCACATTCAGATTATTTTCATTTAGGAAAGCCGTGCACACAGTTGGGTTCGCTTTTAGCTTCTCTCTAGCAACTTGCGGAATACTTGAGTCGCCTTTGCCTGAGCAGCCCTCGTATCCGATAGCAGAAGAGCCCAATGTCACTCGAGCGATTGCAATTGTTTTCAAGTATCTAAAGCCTAAAGTCTCACCTTCGTACATGGATGGTACATGGGAGGGCTCACGCTGAGGAAAGCGGAGACGTTACTGAATCAAGCAACTCGTCGTGTTATGCATAGGTGACCAGAGACAGAGAGACAGAGAGACAGAGGCAGAGAGAGAGAGAGAGAGAGAGAGAGAGAGAGAGACAAAGAAAAAGAAAGAGAGAGACAGAGACAGATACAGAGAGAAAAAGAAACAGAGTAGAGAGAAACAAAAACATGCAGAGACAGACAAAAACACAGAACAGAGATTGACAAAGATGGAGACGGACAGAGAAGCAGATAGAGAGAGTGGGTCGGAGAAAGGGAGAGAGAGAGAGAGAGAGAGAGAGAGAGAGACAAAGAGAGAGAGACAGAGAAAGAAGAAACAGAGAGAGAGAGAGAGAGAGAGAGAGAGAGAGAGAGAGAGAGAGAGAGAGAGAGAGAGAGAGAGAGAGAGAGAGAGAGCTAGAAAGAGAGAGAGAGAGAGAGGGGGAGAAAGAGAGACTGCGGTGCTCCTTTAAGGAGCGCTGGGCGATGCAGCCAAAGGATTGACCATTTAATTCGAAGCCGGAGCACCGAAGGCGGAGGAGGAGAAAAAGGATGAGGAAGAGCAGGAGGAGAAGGAAGTGCTAACGGAGAACGAGCGCACTTTGTCCGCATGGCCTAATGCGAAGTTGCAGCAATGCCGGAAATGGCGGTTCGCGCGATATTTATTTGGTGCCGCTCGACGCTGCCAGCTAATTGACCACGGAGTGCCGCCGATGGCATCCAGGTGCTGGAAGCATCTCTCGGGAGCCCCCTCGTCGTCATCATCGAAGCGCGAGCTCTCGAATTCTGCGGGGGTTCGACGCGGGCAGACGCCGCCAGCCGCAGCAGGCACGGAGGGCGGCGGGTACCTGGCGTCTGTCCCGTCGGAGCATATATATATATATATATATATATATATATATATATATATATATATATATATATATATATATATATATATATATATATATATATATATATATATATATATATATATATATATGTATATATATATGACAGTCTAGAATTTATAACGCCTAATATTTGCAAGTGTTGCTTATTAATTTGCGAAGCTTGACAAGCCTCTCATTGCAACTACCCAGATTCTGCACTGTTGGCCTCACTGCACTCCCGCGCCAGAGCAATCAGGAACAAACTGGTTGAGTGCGAGCATCCTTATTAAAGTAAATAAAAAGTAAAATACAATAAAGGTCTGCGGATTCAAAAGCCTCATTGGTATAGTGGCAGAAAGCCTTTATAGCTATCACTACCGCTTCCCTTTGCAGCAAATGTAAAACGCCTAGAAAGAGATTAAGTTCTGGCCATGATGGCACACTAGGTAAGGCGGTTGCTTTTCACGACCTCGGTCCCGAGGTCGTGGGTTCGATTCCTGCGGTGGGCGATTCTGTATCGCCACTGCAAGCGGTGGTGATAGCCGTAAAGGCTCTTCTGTCACTATACAAAAAGAGGCTGTTTATTCAGCTAGGATTTTTTTTCTGTGAGGGCGCTTTATCAAGTGCATTGTTATTATTATTATTATAGCCGCGAGCATTACAGAATTGCCCGCTGCAGGACTCGGACCCACTACTTTGGACGTGAAGTTGGTTAAAGCCATGGCTTTACTTAGTGCTTTTTTGGAGTAAAGTTGTGGCTTGCGCTTTTTGCAGCCGCTTGCCATAAGAGCGGATGGAACATTGAGCAACGTCGAGAGTCGAATCAATTTACCGATCCTCGCTTCTCTCTCTATCTCTCTCTCTCTCTCTCTCTCTCTCTCTCTCTCTCTCTCTCTCTCTCTCTCTCTCTCTCTCTCCCTCATCCTCTCTCTCTCTCTCCCTCCCTCCCTCTTCCTCTCCATCTCACTCCCTTCCTCCCTCTCTCTCTCTCTCTCTCCCTCTCCCTCTCCCTCTTTCTCTCACTATCCCTACCTGTGTCTCCCTCTCTCTCTCCCTCTTTCTCTCTCTCTCTCTCTCTCTCTCTCTCTCTCTCTCTCTCTCTCTCCCTCTCCCTCCCTCCCTTTCTCTCCCTCTCTCTCCCACTCTCTCTCCCTCCATCTATCTCTATCACCTGTTCCTCCTCTCTCTCTCTCTCTCTCTCTCTCTCTCTCTCTCTCTCTTCTTTCTCTTTCGCTCTCTCTCTCTCTCTCTTTTGCTCTCCCTCCGCCTCCAACTCTCTCTCTTCCTCTCCCTCTCTATCTCCCTCTCTATCTCTATCTGTCTCTGTCTCTCTCTCTGTCTTTGTTTCTCTGTCTCTGTCTCTGTCTCTGTCTCTGTCTTTGTCTTTCTCTCCCTCTCCCTCTCTCTATCTCTATCTCAATCTGTCTCCTTCTCTGTCTCTGTCTCTCTGTCTCTGTCTCTGTTTCTCTGTCTCTGTCTCTCTGTCTCTGTTTCTCTGTCTCTGTCTCTCTCTCTCTCCCTCTCCCTCTCTATATCTCTATCTCTATCTGTCTTCTTCTCTGTCTCTCTGTCTCTGCCTCTCTCTCTCTGTCTCTGTTTCTCTGTCTCTGTCTCCGTCTCTGTCTCTCTGTCTCTCTCTCCCTCTCCCTCTCCCTCTCCCTCTCTATATCTCTATCTCTATCTGTCTTCTTCTCTGTCTCTCTGTCTCTCTCTCTCTCTCTCTCTCTCTGTCTCTGTTTCTCTGTCTCTGTCTCCGTCTCTGTCTCTCTGTCTCTCTCTCTCTCTCCCTCTCCCTCTCCCTCTCTCGATCTCTATCTCTATCGGTCTCCTTCTCTGTCTCTGTCTCTGTCTCTCTATCCCTGTCTCTGTCTACGTCTCTGTCTCTCTCTGTCATGTCTCTGTCTCTCTCTCTCTATCTGTCTCTCTGTCTCTCTCTGTCTCTCTCTGTCTCTCTCTCTCTCTCTCTCTCTCTCTCTCTCTCTCTCTCTCTCTCTCTCTCTCTCTCTCTCTCTCTCTCTCTCTCTCTCTCTCTCTCTCTCTCTCTCTCTCTCTCTCTCTCTCTCTCTCCCTCTCTCCATCTCTCTCTCGCTCTCTCTCTTTTTCTCTCTCTCTCGCTCTCTCTCTCTCTCTCTCTCTCTCTCTCTCTCTCTCTCTATCTGTCTATCTATGTGTCTCTCTCTCGCCGCCGACAGGTGGCTTCAGTCTCTAGAAACTGCCTGCCGATCTGATTTCCTTTCACCGTCGGCTTCTTCCGCTAAGTCGTTGCTCGGGAGGCGGCGTCGCGGCGAGGAAAACGCTCGTGTGCAAGTTCCGCCAAGCGACTTTGAAGCTAGCTCTTGATATCGAGCACGATATATTAAGCACGTGCTACCGGTGTTCCGACCGCTTGTTGTGCCTCGCACCAAAATGCAATCCCTAGGTGATCGAGCTGCTAGTTCAGTTCGTAGGCACCGAAAGCCCAGAGCTTCCGGCTTCTGTCGCCTTTAACGTCGTTCATCATTTAAGCCTAGTGCAACTCTCAGCTACAGACGAAGGAGTTCCGCTCAGCTTACCGGCATGCCCATGTGCCCGTCTTTGTGCAAAATGTGCCCGACGATTCAGTGCGCCTTGCTGACCAGGGATCTGACCACCTGACCAGCGGCTTCCGAGAGTCATTAGAGAGCTCTTAGGTGCAACCTGCGGTTGCCTGAAACCCGTTCCTCGTTCCTCACTGCAGCACTTGCTGGGTCCGTGTGAACTGCTTTTTGCTACACTCAGCACGCTATAATTAAAAAAGCTTAGCTGATTTAATAGCCTCATTTATATCTAGTGACAGGAGAGCATTTACGGCTATCACCGCCGCTTGCAGCGGGCGA
This sequence comes from Cristatella mucedo, assembly GCA_009760855.2. Classification (NCBI taxonomy): domain Eukaryota; kingdom Metazoa; phylum Bryozoa; class Phylactolaemata; family Cristatellidae; genus Cristatella; species Cristatella mucedo. The sequence goes on along the minus strand of WPIO01000226.1, from coordinate 33,059 downwards.
TGCAGAGTTGGCCACTGCAAGACTCGAACCTGTGACCTGGATCGGGAAGAGCGAGCATCTTACCTCCTGGGCAAATACTCAGTACATAAAACCACTGACATTCTGCATTTACAGCATGTTTAAAGTGCCTCGAAAAGAGACTCAATTCTGCTAGGGACTATGGCAACCGATTTATGGTCAATATGAGGTGGATTGCAGCTGATTGCGGTATTATCTACGGCCGATTACAGTCGGATATTGTGCATCGAGCTAGTGCGAGGGTTCGGAATAGCTCGAGAATTTTGTGAGTGCAATTTGACAGAGCTTACTGTGGCAAGAGTTGCTGTAGCGAGCAATCCAAACTGAAACTTCTAGCATCCGATTTCTGATTTAGATTTTCGACGGATTGTAACTAACGGTTTTAGCATTTGCAATTGCTGTAAATGTACCCAAACAATTAGCTGCAAATGATTTCGACTACTTTGGATTCAATTTAAAAGAAGCGAATTTTATTCGCAATGAAAGTCGGTGGATTGCGGCGAATTGGCTTGGGCCATTGTGCTCGATTGCTGCGTATTGCCCTGGCTGTGCGTTGGCAGTGGGTTGACATTAGCCGGTTGCAATTTAATAAGCAAAGGGCACCATGGTATTTAGTAAAACTTGGAGCATCGAGCATTCAATTTCTGGGCATATTTTCGTCGATCGAAGTGGATATCGGAATCGGCCACACTTGGCAGTGCAGTCAATTTCGGTGCGTCGCACGGGAATTACCCAGTCTATTGTCGCGAAATAGCACGAGCACGTGGTACAGGGAAGGCAGAGCGATACGCAATTAAAATTAGAGCTTCTAGCGTACGGTTTCAGTTCATTTTAAGGGCGATTACAGTCGATTGAGGTGGATGACAACTTTGGCCAGGGCCCTTGCAGTAGATTACAATGTATTTTCCGAGAACGCGCGTGAGCAGCAGCGCAAAATTTTATTTTGTGGGTGCAATTTAGACTGAGCCTAGATTTGTAAGCAATCTATATTCGTACATGCATAATATCTTGAATTCAAATGGTTGCCTCCTTAAGACAGTGTGCTTCAATGTGCAATCGAGCTTGGAGCTTTGCATGACCTGTTTATTGGAGATTTTAGGTGGATTCGAGTTAGCATTACTGGTGCCGGCCATTGCTTTCGATTGCAATTCATTGCACAAGAGCGCCCGTGCCTATTTTCGCGAAATTTTGCGAGTGCACGCCTAGTTTACTTACTGTAATATGCAATCAGAGAAAGAGCTTCTTACGTAGTCTTTCTGGTCGTTTCGCTGCGGATTAAGTCGACTACGGCGGATTGTGGTATTGACCCTTGCCACTGTAGGCGGTTGCAGTGGGTTGCATAATTTCTTAATGGTTTATATAATTGCATAATTTTGTAAATACAGTTGAAAGACGGCAGGGTGTAAAATGCAATCTAAGTTATATCTTCATGCAGGAAAGTTTCTAGCGGGTTTTCGGTATATTGCAGTGGACTGCGGCAGTAGCCCGTGTCTTTACAGTCCGCCAGCACTGGGGTCATTATCGCAATTGCAAGGGATTTGGCGGACGTAGTACAACGATAGCTTACTGCAGTAGGTATCATTTGAAGTTTGAGCTTCGCTCTGCAGATTTCTGGTCGCCTTTTCTCGCGTAGAGTTGATGGCGGTAACGCGTTGCCTTTCACGTTGACGAGAAGAGTAAACTGGCGATTTCCACGGTCTATTACTAGTGTGCCGTTATAGCCGCAGCGGCGAGCAAGTTTAATAATGCGTTGGCGTTGCACGCGAAATCGAAAAAGGACGGTTATTAAAGGTTCTTGTGCTTGGATTGCGAGTAGGTCCACGTCGCCAATACCACCAGTTCGAAGGCATGCCTAGTTAGATCTTAGCTTCCTGCCAATAGATGAAACGATGTCGCCGCTGCGAAATTGCTGCGAGAGTTACGCAGGCTGGGGCCTCGTAGCTAGAGAAATATCCCGAAGCTGGCAACAGTCGTTCAGTGAAAAAGAGAGGCGGAGCTAATGCGGAGGCTCCAGCCCTGCTTCCGCCGCCGCCGCCGCCGCCGCCGCCGCCGCCGCCGCCGCCGCCGCCGCCTCCGCCTCCGCCTCCGCCTCCGCCTCCGCCTCCGCCTCCGCCTCCGCCTCCGCCTCCGCCTCCGCCTCCGCCTCTGCCTCCGCCTCCGCCTCCGCCTCCGCCTCCGCCTCCGCCTCCGCCTCCGCCTCCGCCGCCGCCGCTGCCGCAGAGCGCGCCCTTCCCAATTGAGCCGGTTGAGGGGCTGCAGCAACAATCATGGCAATCGTGCGCCGTATCGCACCATCACCGGATGACAGTGTGTGAGTATTGCCGTCTTCTCGCAGAAAGGCACTCTGCGACAGGCAGTTTTCGTATCTCTGGAACTGGGTCGTGACACGTCACGTCCGGTGAATTCCGTGCGCTGCGGCGTGGCCCCGCGTGGCCCTGCGCTGTACAAATGCCGAATTTATAGCCGACTTTCCTCCTGAGCGCTTTGTCTTACCAGGGCATCGAACCGTTTCTCCTCTCAGCAATCGACACCGAGCTGCGAAACGTGCTGCCTAGATGATCCACTAGACCCCGCACTCGCCGTCGCCGAAGTACAGAATAATTCAATTAGAATTATCATCGTCGCAGCGGGCCACGCATTACCCGCTCTCTGCCCGATTTTGTGAAGCATGTCGGCGACGCAATGCGAACAGGAGCGATGGGCACGCGAACGATAGAATTTCGGCGCACGCGTTACGCCGAAATGGAGTTCTTTTCGCTGAGCAAGCGAATAGCGCAGTAGCGAATGGCGAATGGCGCCTAGTCGAGACAGCGGAACACTCGGTGCCAAGCAAGCTAGATGTGAGAGCTAGCAAGAGGGAACGCGAATCCCCGATGGGACGAAGCTCTCGCCGACAGGTGCACGGCGTTTCCTCTCCAGCCGCTGGAGCTTGAGCAACGGCCCGACGGGCCGCCGTAGCGCCGCGCGAGGAAGGCGCGGCACGCGCAAGCGGAACTGAGTCTGCGCAGCTGGTTTCGTTAGAAATGCGATCGCGCTCGCACAAACAGGAAGCGGTTGCGCGGTACAGAGCGCCACCGACGTCGCCGAGTACTTTGACACGCTTACTGGATGTCAGACAGCCAGCGGGAGGCGCGGATAAAGGGGGCGGCGGATCAGCCATGCAGCCGCCGGAGCGGCGAGACGCCGTGCGGCACGCGCGTGCGCGCGCGGCGTCTCGCCGCACGTAGCGCTGAAGCGAAAACAAGCAGAAATCCGCGAGCCGGACGGTCGCAGGACGAGCAAATCGAGTTGCAGTCGTAAAAATAGCGCCGGCGCTCCGCGGAGAGATCGAAAAGTGGCGGCGGCGAAGCAGGCGAAGACCGGTGCTCTTAGAGCTGGTTCGGGCAGCCATTATCGCACGTTTGGCTGAATGCCGAGTAGGCGGCCGATCGCGCGCCCCCGTCTGCTACGCTGAGTGCTCCCTCGAGCGCCGCCGCGCAGCTACAGCATCCGGGTCCTAAGAGTCGCGGAAAACGGAGCGGGGGAGGGGGCTGGCGGGTGGTGTGAGCGGTGGCTTTATTATGGCCGTCGCGAGTTCGAAGAAGTCGTCGGTTGACGGAGCGGCGGCGTGTAACGTGGACTATGACGGCTTACCATTCTCGGCACTTCTTTTCTAGCCGGCCTGCGCTGCAGCATCTGCGCTGCTACTTGCTTCCTTTTTACAGTCCTCTGACTCAGCTACACTTTTCACTTTTTATTTGTTGCGTGTCAGTCGACCGCCGCATGCGTACCGGAAGCCACGTGGGCTTCAAGTGCGCTATGAGCGGTTGTAGGACATTTTCCTCCCTGGACGTCCCCTCCCGGACATTTCCCCCCCCCCGGTGGACCCTAGAACATTCCCCCAGACGTTCCCCAGGGTAGGAAATTTCCCCTTATGCCCTTATGTTGATGAATGTATAACTATGGATACATATATATATATATATATACATATATATATATATGTATATATATATATATATATATACATATATATATATATATATATATATATATATATATATATATATATATATATATATATATATATATATATATATATATACGTCTGTGCTAGGAGCAGAGGCGGAGCCAGGATGCTCATGTTGGGAGGAGTCAGTAAGGTACACCAGAGCTCCGGCCACCAGGGCCTGGGGAAATGTGCCCATAGGACATCGGCACTTACCTCTGTCCAAGGGGGCAACTGCTACTCCGCCTCGTGGTTTGCCCGTGGTTAGAACGTGTTGAGTTCACAGTAGCAGATTTACACAGCCGGATCGACACAACTCACGCGACAACGATAACTGTGAGAATGATCCTAAGAAAAGCTGGCAGCTTTCGCTGCAACGATTCTCGCGTTTTAGAGTAATGTAATGTAATGTAATGTATCTCCGTCAGTAACTCCACAAAGTCATAAAGACCATGTGGGCGTTACGCAGGAGAGTTTTGTATAGCGCACTCACAGCCTAAGCGGCTTTCGGTACGCATTCGGTAGCCAACAGACTTCGTCTCACGCAACAAAGAGACAGTGGGAAGCATAGCAGAGTTTGGAGAGCAGTTGAGGTAGTGAGTAGCATGTAAGTAGCAGTTCAGGACCGCTGTAATAAATCCGACTAGTATAGGCATTCTGATTTTCTAATAATAATCGCAAGCTCGTCAAACTTCGTGCTCACTTGCTGTATCCCATCAATTTGGGGGACTTGGCAAAGCTGCATCTCGAATAGACAGAGGGTGTGCCGAGAAGCCCAAGACAGCGAGAGAGCGACAGCAAGAGAGCGACAGCGAGTGAATGAGAGAGAGACGGAGAGGTCCAGCGAGACAGAGATTTATAAAGAGATATATAAAGATGCACAGAGAGGGGAGAGAGATACATAGAGAGAGAGAGAGAGAGAGAGAGAGGGGGGAGAGAGAGAGACAGAGAGAGACAGAGACAGAGAGAGACAGAGACAGAGAGAGACAGAGACACAGAGACAGAGACAGAGATAGAGACACAGACAGAGAACGAGAAGGACAGACGGCGACAGGCAGACGCAGTTGCGGCGCGGATATGGCGCCGATGCAGACGCAGAGTCGGCGTACGTACCGTACTGTGCCACTGGCAGTTGGACAGTCACAGGCAGAGGGATACATGAAAAGGCAGGCAACAGGACGCCGGAAAGCCGGAAACGGGGCAGCAGCATTAAACGCACGGCGAAGAGTTAAACTGCCGTAGTAAGAAACTGTCGAGGCATAAGGCTAGCTGAGTTATTGGCAACTATCGAGGGCGTCGTTCAGAGGAAGATTGCTTCGGCTCTGGCGTGCGGCCTTGACTTCGAGCTGACGGATGGAAGAGGGCTCGTCGCGAGGCTGCGGGAGGGGCTGCACGGAGGGGCGGGGTCGGCAAGAGTGAGTTCGCACAGCGACCTCGGCACCTCGGTATCCGACGTCGCCCGGGCGATCCAGCGATCAGGCCGTGCGGCCGCATCGCAGCCTCGACTTGGCTCCTGCCGCGGGCCACCCACGCAGACACCGCTGCCAGCAGCCGGCGAGCGCATCGCGACGATGTTTGGAGACACGCCCGCCGGTCGGTCGACTTCAGCTGACACCGCAGCGTGTTTTTGAGAGCCGACTCGGCGGCGGCAGCGGTTGCGGTCAGGTTACCGAGAAGTTTTGAGCCGCCGCCGCCGCCGCCGCCGCCGCCGCCGCCGCCGCCGCCGCCGCCGCCGCCGCCGTGGTTTTGGTCTGGCGCCCATGAGAATCGCCGCGCGCGCTCGACTTGAGCGAGGGCACGCTGCCGCGGTGGGGCGTGGCGGCGCGCTCTCGCTCCGATCTCTAAGAGAGGACTGAGGCGACCGAAGGAGTGCGGCGAGGAAGCAGGTGCACGGCCCCAGCCGTTAACTCCGTGCGAGCGCAACAGAAACCACGAGCCTTCGTGTTAGCGTGGGCCGCTGAAATTGTGCTCGCTCCGATTATCAATAGTTGACATACTTTATCTCAAGCGTATACTTGAAGTGCGTACAAAGGAATCGAGTTTTCCCCGGGCGCGGAATGCTCATGTGTACTTTTAATTTCGTTATATTAAACCGTAGATAAAAGTAGCGTTAGTGGATATTCGAAAATTAGTGAAAAAAGTCAAAATTTCTCGTAGAAGGTATAGGAATTTGCAACAAGGACATGATTGACTGGAATTATTTCCTATGATTTGTCACGGCTTCTGATATTCGAGCTGGCCAAGGAACAGCGGAAAAATCCTCTTAGGAGAAAATGTCAGGAAAATACTGACAAGATTGGTCCAACGATCGAATAATTGTAGAGGATACCTTTCAAAAGATAGACCTTTTGAAAATGTGACCCCGAGTATTGACGAGCGTCACATAAAAGAAAATCAACGAAACAAGATTAGGCGGATTACTTATTAACCCTTAAGTAAAAAGGAAGGAAAATATCTACAAATGACAAATTTAGCGGTCTCAGCCTCACATTCTACTTGTGTCTCCATGTATATACCTATTGTCTCCAAGTATTTACCAACTGTGAATCACGAAACCTCAAGACCCTTGACATCGATGCTGTCCGTGCGAGAATATCTGCTTCACCTCTGCTGCTCAGTCCTCCCTCCGACCTGTCATCATTGGTAGATAGCTACAACACGACACTAGCTGACACGCTCGACGAGTTTGCACCTCTGACAAAGCGGACTGCGCGCCCTCACTCAGATGGCCTATGGTTTACCACAGGCATTAAACTAGCCAGGTCTACTAAGCGCAAGCCTGAAAAAAGCATACAAAAGATCAGGACTAACTGTCCGTTGACAGGCATATGAAAACTACAGTAGGTCGTACCAATCGATCCTACAAAGGCCAAGTCTAGCTCCTATAAAAACATTGTTTAATCACAGATGCACAATCCCAAAATTCTGATGTCGACGATCAACCATCTCCTCAACCTCTCTCAGATTAGCTCCTTAACTAATTATCATTGCTATGATCTAGCCGATCGCTCCTCTCAATTCTTTGTGCAGAAGTTAGACAAGATCAGGGAGTCCATCGCTGAGATGACAACATCACCACTAGAATGATGTTCCCCGATTCCTGGCTGCACCTCCGTGTCTACATTTAAGCAGGTCACTAGTGATCTAGTCCTGAAGTTTGTATCCCAATCAAAGAAGACAAAAGTCCTCTGGACCTTATTCCCACTGTCCTGCTCCTACCTTGCATTGATCTGCTGCTGCAATTTATTACTAACATCATTAATATGTCTTTAGCCTCAGGTCATGTCCCAGCACCTTTCAAAAAAGCTGTAGCTAGGCATCTTCTCAAGAAAGCAACATTAGACCAAGAGAACTTGAGCAACTACCGCCCAGTCTCCCTTCTACCATTCCTATCAAAGACACAGGAACGGGTCGTGGCGGACCAGCTGAACTCATTTATCGAAACTTGTAATTCCCTTTTGGCTGGGCTGCCAAAGAAAGCTATTATGCCACTACAGCGGACTATGAATATGGCTGCAAGGCTGGTCTTCAAGTCCCAGCGGTTTGAGCACGTGTCGCCTTTGCTGAAAGAGCGAGGATGGTTGCCGGTTGAGCAAAGGATACAGAGCAAAGTTCTTACGCTGACCCACAAGGCCCGCCACGGCTTGGCTCCTTCGTACCTAGCTGAACTGCTGCATCAGTTTCAGCCTGTTCGCGCCCTCAGGTCCTGTGTGGACAATAAATTAGCTGTCCCATTCCTCCGCTTAAAGACCGTTGGCGACAGAAGCTTTAGCTCTGCAGGTCCTAGACTGTGGAACTCGCTTCCACAATTCTTGCGCAACGACATCTACTTTCCAACTGCAGACTATGGCACATCTTTTCCAACGGTCCTGAACTGCTACTTCTATGCGACTCACTACCTCAACTGCTATCCTAACTCTGCTATGCTTCCCACTTTCTCTTTTTTTTTGCCTGAGACGAAGTCTGTTGGCTACCGAATGCGTACCGAAAGCCGCTTAGGCTGTGAGTGTGCTATACAAAACTCTCCTGCGTAACACCCACATGGTCTTTATGACTTTGTGGAGTTACAGAGGGAGATACATTACATTACATACAAACCTTGCTAGTAAGTTCCATTCTGGCTTTAGAGCTAATCACTCCACAGAGTCAGCATTGCTTAGGGTATACAACGACCGACTACACTCGCCCTGCAGAAGTCCGTCTGGTGCGGCTGTGTCCCACGAGCAGAAGTGCGGCGGTTCTGCTGCTGTCCTGGCAGATCTCTTCGTTGGCAAACTTGGCAGATTTTGAGAAAGGCAGCAATCGTGAGAAGGCTTCAGCCATGCTGTCTGCAATTCACTGGTACACTGGGCGTTGTAACATACCCGCAGGTGAGCTTGCCAGTGAACAGGGGACGCGCCAGGGCTCCTTAAATCGCTGTGAGTCAGCTAATGTGAGCCAGAATGCTATCTGATGAATGCCTACAGCACTGGCAAAGAGATCCACAGAAGACAGTCTGTGGGCACGCTCGCCCGTCTGCCTATTTTCCAGGCTCCAGCAGCTGGAGCGTCCTGTCCAGGCAGCTTAACCAACAGGACGTGGATGTCGGAAGCAGGAGAGTGGCAGCAGCAGCAGCAGCTGACTTGCAGCCCACGGACCTCGTCCTTTATGCGCCGCTGTCATTGGCAGCAGCGCTTCTTTGGTTGAGATTTAGGTTGGGCTTCATGCGAGTGCACTCGCCTACAGCATGGAACAGTGCGAATACAATAGCTAGCTTTGCGCCAAGCTGGCTAAGTGCTTCGTTTACAATAGCCAAAATGCATGGTCCTTGGCTGAGATTCTGGCTCGATACTTTTGACCAATGTCGTGAGTTTGAGTCCTGGAGGTGGCTTCTTTCCTGTAGTATAGCTACCTGCAAGCGGCAAACTTTTATATTTATTTTTTACGGTACAATTGAATCCTAGTACTGCCATACGAGTTTCAGACTACTTGTATGTGATACATACTTATTATTTTGTACCTGTAATACTTGCCCCTATATATGTATATATATATATATATATATATATATCAAGAATCGCCTTCCTGTATCTCAGCTAGCTTGCATTCCTAGTTCATTTGTTCAACCGGTACTGGTACAAGCATCTAGAGATTTATTGTTCATGCCAGCTCAAGCCACTGCTTGATTACTAATCCAGCTGAGCATCATGGGGTTACATGGCATGACCCTGTCATCTATTTAAGTCGTACAAGTACTTGTGTTGCCTTGCATTTGGTTTGTTACTTAATTATAATCCTCATCATATATCATCAAAGAACGGCTTACTTTTCCGTTTTACTAAGGGAATAAAAGGTAACAGTAGGGCCGATCGGTCCCATTTCAGACGCCTTCCTGCAAGGGCTCGTGGGCGTGCGATGGTGGTGCGACGAAGAGCGAAACGCCCCGCAAGCAAAGCGTTGCGTCGTCGACGACGGCTGTATTATGTGATGTAGCAGCCATCGTGGGTGCAGCTCCGGAGTACGTGGTGTTAAGAGAGAGAAGAGAGTAGATAGCGTGCGTACAGGCCGACTCAGAGGCAGAAAGTGAAATGCGCGGCGTGGAACGCGTCACGTGCAGACGGGGACAGAGCCCGCCGGGCGGATGAAACCTTCGCTGGGGGCGGATCCACGTGAAGGCGAGGCCACGCCTAACATAGGCTTCCCCCCCCCAGTCGCGCGGCATGAGCCAAGAGAACGTTACGCTAAGCGGTGCGACGAATGCAGCAAACAGGCGCGGACGAAAACGTCAGGTGAGGTCGAGCCTGGTACTTGGCCCAGTGGTCAGCAGGCGTAGGCTGTGGCGTAGTAGCCGTGCAGCGCCCACGTAGAAGCAGGAGTCTCAGAACAGCACATAGTGGCGGCGTAGTCGGAGCCGAACAGCGCCAGGTCGGAGGTGACGAGACGACCGCCGAGTGGCGCTGTAATAGTGAAGGGCGTCATGTACCAGTCGGCGGTTGTTGGTTTGTCGCTGAGTTTGTAGTAGAGTAAGGTTGCTTGATCGAGTCAATCGCCAGGTTCACCTATTTATATTTATATTTATATATTTATATTGGATACTCCTATATTAATTATGGATGGTGGCGAATGGTTCCATGACGAAACAATCTGGTTCATGTTGACTGCTCCATTGCCGCAAAGTACCAATGGACGACTGCACTAAGACACTGAACAAACATCTGGAGCTGCAAGCTCGATTTATGCTGTTAAGGATACTGCGCGCCTGTGAACTACCACGTCTATGATAACGGAGTGCTTTAAAGCAATGGTGAGGAATGCCGACGAGTGCCGAGTGGCGGTGTAGTAGTGAAGGGCGTAACGTATCAGTTGGTGGTTGTTGGTTTGTCGCCGAGTTTGTAGTAGAGTAAGGGTGCTTGATTGATTCAATACTCAGGTTCAGCAATTTGTAGGGGATTGTGGGCACGCGATGGCAGCGCGACGAAGAGCGAAGCCCCCGCAAGAATGTCGTCGCGTTGTCGGCAATGGTTATATTATGTGATATAGCAGCCATCGTGGGTGCTGCTCCAGAGCACAAGGTGTTAAGAGAGAGAAGAGAGTGGATAGCGTGCGGTGATGCCGACGCAGAGGCAGAAAGTGAAATGCATGGCGCGGAATGCGTCACGTGCCGGCACGGAGCGCGCCCGCTGGGCGGACGAAACGTCGGCTGGAGGCGGAACCACGTGACGGCGATGGCACGCCCACAGTCCTAACACGCCGTGCCGGTTCGCGGTGGGCCTGCTATCGGGCGGCCTCAAGCGGCCGTCGTGTTTGCCGTCTCGACCAGCGACAGCCGGCATTCGTACGCTCCGCCTCGTCGTGTACATGGTCAGCAGTAGCTGTGCTAGCAGCGTCAGTGGTAGTAGTCAAGGCGCCAGTGGTGTAACAGGGGATTCAGAGGCAGCTTCTACAGAGGTTTCAGCAGTGATGTCAACCAGGGCTTCAGCGGAGGTTAAGGCATGACTGAGGCTTCAGCTGAAGTGTCAGAGGAGTCATCGTTGGCAGCTGCAGCATCGAGCAGCGACCAGTCGCTCGGATAGCTGCTCGAGATTCTCTGGCCGGCGAACGTGATGACCTGAGCAGTCTCACCTGCACCAGCTCGCACTCCGACTCAGTGCATTGTCACTCAATACCGGCCAAGTTAAGTTTTTTCACCAGTCCAGCATCTGTGGCCCGCAAAATGAAGCTCTTATTGACGGAAGGACACGTGCCGACAGTGGGCGTTGAAAGCACGTCAGCACTGCCGACCCAAACCTCGCCTGTCGGTCTCTCCACTTTCGGCAGACGGACGACGTTTCAGAGGTGGCTGCTTAAGCAGCAGCGACGTCAACTGCGATGCAAGCAGCTGTGGCGGCAGTGACGGCTGCAGTGACGGTGACAACGGCAACGATGGCTAGAATGACAGGGCAGCATTGATAAAGCTCGGCTCACATTGTAACACTCCTTTTGTGGCTCCAAGAACAGCACTCGGAGCTCCATTTCTATTCGCAGCACTGCTGGAGCAGAGCTGTCAACAACGAAAGCCTTAGGCTGAAGCGGCTGCTCTCGCCGGCTTCACCTCATGGCCGGACGCGGTCATGTGGTCCCTCTGCTCCATCTTAACCACCTCCTCCTCCTCCTCCGTCGGTGCGGTCGACGCAGCTTAGTACTGCTGAGCTTCGGAATATCCCACCGTCATCGCATCCAGCACAGCGGCCACGCGAGTTCGCCCTGAGATGCACTCTGCCTCTGGCGTCACTTACAGCTTCCTGTGCTCATGTCCGACAGGTGGCGCTTCGTCCTCTCTAGCGGCTCGCGTTTGCTCCACCTCGGCTGCAGCGAAGCGCCGCTCTTCTGCAAGCATCTTTGGTTTCATTTATGCTTACCCCAGCCTTCGACGGAGCAGCACCTAAATGTCGTCGAGCGCAGGTACTGCAGCTCAGATACGCCGCGATGCTGACTGTCGAACACCATGGCTTTGGCCATCTCCAAGTCGGCCGAAGCAAGGTCCATCATGCTTAAGGCATGATGCATGATTGAAGCAAGGGCCATCGTGCTAGCAGACTCTTGATTTTTTCCGTCGTCTTGACTTGTGGCAGTTGCCCTCACGTCAGATGCCCCCGCCATACCTGTGGTGCGACTGTTTTTTGCGATCGCTTCACTCGTCTTTTTCACCTCAGTGGCAGCTCCTTGATGCTCCAGGTAAAGCCGTGCGAGATTTTTCCAATCCAGCGACCACAGGATGCATGTGGATGTCGATCAATTTTTGAAGAATGTTGGTATCGTCTGCGACTCTCCCTACTTTTTGCTGACTGGGTGTTGCTGCTTCAGCCTTAGATTCTGCACGGCCGCGTTTATGGGCAAGCGATGCGGGTGCATACTTTGGTTTCATTTATGCATACCACATCCTTCGACGGCGCAGCACCTAAATGTGTTAACTGCAAGTAGTAGGCTGGGTGGCCCTCCCAACCACCGAACAGTCAATCTGAGTGCAGCTAGGGGTTATCGACAAAGCTAGCGAATCAGAGCTCAACTTTTTTTTACTGCAGACGAGAGAAGCTGCCGAACGTATGCAGGAGGGCAGTGGCCCTTCCGCCGGCTCAATGCTTAGTCGAATAAACTGGTGGCGTTGCTCGTCGTCTGGAGTTGTGTGCAGTGCACGGCGGCAATCAAACTACCAGCTGTTTTGGCAGTGATGGAGAACGTCAAGTTCTGTCACATCGTCACTCCATTTGACGGTAGCGAAAACTCTGCAGGTTGGGTTGAAAAGTTAGATCTGGTAGCAGAGATTTAAGGTATTGTCATTGCCAACCGCCGTAAATGCTTTCCCTATTTTCTGACCAACAGAGAGTTCGACGCGTACCAGAGCATCGATGGACAAGCGAAGAAGGATGATACCATCGAAAAAGAGGCTCTTACGGCTGCAATTTTGGCGGTTAAATTCAAAGCTTATGAGGAGCTCACGACACAGTGGCTCCAAGCTGGGAAACCAGTGGACGTATACGCATCAATTTTTGTCCGGCTGGCCGGATTTGTCAGTGAGGCTTCGAAGGATAACTTGTTAAAATGCACTTTCGTCACCGAGCTTCCAGACGACAGGTGCAGCCTGTGTGCTTAACAAGATGGCAATTTCTGAGGTTTCTGAGATGGCTTCAGCGCCTATGAATTGCCAGAAGCCGAGCTAGGCGGCCGCTGCTGAGGCACTATTAGCTACAGGCTCTTGCCCGACTCCACAGAAGCGTTTTTGTTTGTCCTGCAAAATGGAAGGGCACATAAGACGCGACTGCCGGTCATTGCAAAGACAGCAAAGGCTGTGTTGTGTGTGCGGCGACGACATGCACCTAGCAGCAATATGTCTGCAGCGTAGCACCGATGTCCAGCCAAAAAAACGAGTGAGGGGAAGCTCATGTTATGGCGCCGGCTATATTCGCATTCCCCGGCTTGTCAACTTGACAGCTAACAATAAATGTTCTTAGCGGTGGTCGTATTATGAAGGCGCTCCTTTATACTGGCTGCTCACGGTCGATTGTGACTAAATCTTCGGTACTTCGTGCCACCTCGGCACAGCCTTATCTGGTATACGAGCCAGTAATAACATTTAGTGGAGCAGTTTCTCATTGCCGGTCGGCGTGCCGCACGACATGCTCTGTGCAGGGCATCGCAATAGAGCTGGACTGCCTCGTATCCAAGATCGTACCGAGGTATGATAGGCTCCTTGGCATGGATGCTGTGCGACAGGTGGGATGCGTGGTGATAGGCCCTGAAAGTGGTGTAGTAACCTTCAATGGGCGGGGCAATGAAATCGGGGCACTGTCGAGCGACGTCAGAGTTTCCAATAGAGACTCAATTGCATTTCCCTTTACAGCAAATGTAAAGCGCCTAGAGAGAGATTGATTTCTCTGAGGGCGCTTTATCAAGTGAATTATTATTATTATTATTAGACTTTTCGGTGGTGTACCGTGACATAAAATGGGTCGTAATGGGGCATTGGGCCGACGGCGTTACTTCTCCCTCCCTGGTAAATCTCGTCGAGGCTTACTGTGTGCCAGCTGACTTGCAGGTTGACTACGATAAGGAGATCCAAGAGCGGATCAAACTCGGCTGGCTGAAACCCTTCGGAGGGGAGTGTGAAGACCTGGTGCTGCTAATGGCCATCAAGTTTGCCATCTGGCAGAGCATCGCCGACGAGAGCGAGACCTCGGTGATTTGACAGTTGGACGAAATATTCTGAAAAAGGGGCCCGCCGTAGCAGCTCTTAATCGACAATGCCGCCACTTTCCGATCGAACGCTGTTAGCCAGCTTTGTGATCTTTGGGGTAATACGGGCAATGTATCCCTGCACCTACCGCTCCTCTGGAAACGGCACAGCAAAGCGAAATCACCGAACAATAAAAGGAATGGCAGCTTGGAGTGAGCGGGATATAATGATAATGGTGTACTAGTACAATCTCTCTGCCACCGCCGGATTGGACGCCGGCTCATCGCCTTGGCGTCATCTTTTCTCGTAGCTGGTTTGGTGCAGCTGTTAAGGTGCTCGCCCCGATTGAGGTCTGGCTGAGGTCACGGGTTTGAGCCAAGAGGCATAAGTGAAGCTCCTGAATAGTGATTAAGTTCTCTTAGGGCGCTATACAAATGAATTATATATATATATATATATATATATATATATATGGAAGCCTCTGAAGGTTCGCGAGCCTCGTACAGAGTACTCAGACGGAAATGACTTTATTCAGTGTCAGCAGGTTTTTGTAAAATCCCCTGGAGCCTGTTGCACGACTCAGGGGACAGTTGCTGTCTGGCGGAAGGAGTTGGCATTGAAACTGGTGGAATCTGCCGCCACCTAGCGGACATCAGACCAGTACCGATCGCCAATGAGCTCCTCGACTCACAATCCAATGCTGGCCCTGGTAATACGGTCAGAGCTGATGAGCCCAGCTGACAGCTACGGCCAAGATATGGCCTGAGACCACCGCCACCCTATAAGGACTACCTGCTTACTGTTTAGCATTCTGGCTGCCAAACAGTGGAGAATGCGCCGTAGATTTGTCTCCAGATCAGGCGGGCATGTGGTTCCGTTTATGCATACCACAGCCTACGACGGCGCCGAGCCTAAAGGCATTACCTGCCCGTACTAGGCTGGGTTTCCCACCCAACAACCGACTAGCTTATCGGAGTGCAGCTAGGCGTTAAAGGCAACGCTAGCGAATCAGAGCGCAGCGTTTTGGTACTGCAGACAAGAGAACTGGCCAACCCCTGCAAGAGGGCAGTGGCGCTTCTGTCAGCTCGGTTCAAAGTCGAATAAACTGGCGGTGTTGCTAGTCGGTTGCTGTCTTTTGCAGTGCGCGACGGCAACCAAACTACAAGCTGATGAAGCTCTTCATTTAAACCGCCTCGATCTCCGGTGAGCTGTCTCGGTGAGCTGTCCAAGCCTCAAACAAATCTGCAGTGAAGCAGACCTGCTCTTCTGCAGACTCCGTCCGACTTTTTTCTGTTTCAGTCGAAGCAGACTGCCTTTCTGCGCCAGTTGCAGTTTGTAACTTTCGCAGTTCTTCAACGGCGCAGCAACGGCTTCGGCCTGTCTGGCGGCCAGCTTCACTGCCAAGGTAATGGCTCGACGCCGCTCTTCGGCGAGAGCTTCGCGTGCCTCGTTCAGCTCGACGACGGAACGCGTCATAATCAATTGGGGGCCGAACGCGTTCTCTGGCACTATTGCAGTGCTCAGCGTCGCTCAGCGACCAGCTTGGGCTCAGCCATCTATGAATCAGCGTCGGGGCAGCGTCGCTCATAGCTCAGCGTCGTGTGCGGGCCGAACCAATTTTACCTCGGTGGCGACGCTGGGCCGCATGCCGTTCAGTTTGGCAAACTGCTGGCTATCTTCGGCCGCTGCTTCGCGGCGGCCTGCTTTGGCCGAAGCCTGTGCCTCTTTATAATTACTTCCGTTGCGGCAGTGGCGGTGCTGCACCGTTTTCCTCGAAAGTAATGCCTTCCGCATCGAAGCGAAGCTCGGTACCTAAGAGTTCCGTCTTGAGCTCCTGCGAGCGCTCTGGCTCCCAGTTGCTGGGCAGAGACGCTTCTACGGCGTTCATGACGGCCGTTAATGGTGAAGGCTAATGCTTGGCAATCGGGCTGCGATTCGCAGCTAAGCGAGCGAACAGAGGACGAGTCGAGCTGCACCTGGATGGAGTTCAGCTGTAAGTTATTGGTGCATCCTGCAGCTGGGTTCTGAGGCTAAAGTCCAGCGACAGGAGCGCCTACCGAGAGTGCCCTCGGAGCACGACTAAAGCGGTCCTCGAACAATGCAGTATTATAAATGACTGCAGCCGTTACAGGAGCTTTAAGCACCTCGTTCAACTCGGCAACGGCTCGCTTTTGAAAGAAATCGGAGAGATGGCGGACCGATCTATTTCCTGCTCGGATAAGACGCAGGACGGCATGCCGTCCAGGTTGGTACAAGCTACAGCAGCCATTGCAGTGCTGGCCGGTAGGCTGGCAGAGAGCTGCTTTGGCTCCTCTGAGCCGTGGCCGCTGCCGCCGGCGGAAGGCGACTGGTTCGTCAGCTCGCAACTGTGGACGAACTCGGCCTGAATCCGAATGGGATGTTGCTCGATATACGAGACGTAGCTGCTTAAGTCGCCAGTGCTCAGTTCTAAATTTCGAAACTTTAGCTTCACTTGGGCTACGACATCCGGAGGCTGCTCATTGGAGCAGGTACCGCGGCCCAGCAATCTCCGCAGGTACCACAGTTCCGCCGACCTCTTTGTTGCATACTTCTCGACGAGATCGGCGTCCATGGCTGGCGTCGGATTGATGACTTCTCGACGAGCCTCGGCGAGCCAATCCTCCGTGGCCGCTGGTGCTGGCGGACGGCGACTGGTTCGCTAGCTTGCGTCTGTGGAATAACTCTGGCTGTGTCCGCAGGAGATCCTGCTCGATAAACGAGACGTAGCTGCTCAGCTCGCCCTCGCTCAGTGCTATATGGCAAAACTTTTGCCTCGTTTCGGCGACGACAACTCAACCGGCGGCAGCTCATTGGAGCACTGCGTAAGTACCTCGATAAGTAAGTACCGATCTATTTTCTGCTCGGATGCGACGCTGGACGGCATGCCGTCCAGGTTGGTACAAGCTACAGCAGCCGTTGCAGTGCTGGCCGGCAGGCTGGCTGAGAGTTGCTTTGGCTGCTCTGAACCGTGGCCGCTGCCGCCGGCGGGAGGCGACTGGTTCGTCAGCTCGCGACTGTGGACGAACTCGGCCTGCATCCGAATCAGATCCTGCTCGATATACGAGACGTAGTCAAGTCGCCAGTGCTCAGTTCTAAATTGCGAAACTTAAGCTTTACTTCGGCTACGACATCCGGAGGCAGCTCATTGGAGCAAGTACCTCGGCCCAATAATCTTCTTACTCACCATGCTTCCGCCGACTTCTTGATAATATGCTTATCGACGAGATCGGCGTGCATGGCTGGCGTCAGGTGAATACATTCTCTACGAGTCTCGGCTAGCCAATCTTGTAAGCTCCTGCCGCTTTTTCTCGAAAGGAGCCGCATCTTCGCTCGAGAAGAGATCGCTCGTAATGAGGAATCGCCAAGATTCGCCTGGCGACAATCACGATTGAACGTTGAGATACGATTTTTCAGCACACCCTGCGCTACACTTTGCTTTACGGACGAATTCGCTTCATTGTTATCATCAAGGAGCGGCGGCGTTGGTCTCCCGTTGGATTTCAGTGGCTACAATCCAACCAACGAAGAAAAGACAGTTGTCCTTTCCAAAACTTCAGTGCCTTGACGGTCGGGAAAGCTCTTTGTATTAATCAAGTCCACTAATCGTTTCAGTCACTGAATCCTTACTGGATATTTTCCCGATCCCACCTCCTACGGATTTGGACTAGCTACACGGACCGCTAGTTACCGTTTTACTGCTCCAGTCGGCCCGTTACACTGGCGATAGTCGATGTCAGACTGCTGGGAATCAGGCAAAGATCCCACTTCCCTTGATGGCGTAATGGCCCGCGATTTTGAACTACAAACTTGACAGCTGAACCTCGATTGAGAACTATGAGCTTTGCCATTGAATGAGAACGCTTATGAACTCGCCGGATAAGTTGGGGCTTATGAGCAGCATTTTGTTTTATTATTCTTATTGGTTATTGATTATGTCAGCTATTACCCGCGACTACGATGCCTTTTGTTTTATGCAACTAATTTTGGGAATCTTGAAGCGGTACATAGACCGTGTAAGTTGAGTCATTTTCTAACTTGCTTGTGTCTGTTTAATATTTATGGATATATTTGAAAATGTGCTATGTTATTTAAATCATGCGAGATAACGTCCTGATCTTACAAGCTTATATATTTGGTCAAAGAAAGAGAAATGTAACGTAATGTAATGTATCTCCGTCAGTAACTCCACAAAGTCATAAAGACCATGTGGGTGTTACGCAGGAGAGTTTTGTATAGCGCACTCACAGCCTAAGCGGCTTTCGGTACGCATTCGGTAGCCAAACTGAAAGATGATGTTCTCGTTATTTGTTATAAGAAAATTGTGATATATTATTTCACACGCCGCTCTTTTCTATCATGAGCCGTCGATGATAAAGGATGTGCACAGGTTTCTCTAGTTTGCGTCGAAATGAGGAGAAGCACTTCATTTATTTGAGACATTTGGAGTTTTATTGCTTATGGTTAAAAACTGACATGAAGGTACAAATAGTTAGTTTTTTTACGTTCGCTTGCTCTCTAGTCCTGGCAAGGAAATGGTGCTGGTGTTCGAACCTACATGATAAAATTATAGATCAGTGCCGAGGACTGATCACAATCGGATCTTTGACAGGTGATATTCGTCGATAAGGACATTATTTGATGGTTCTAGTGAGGTTTAGATGACATGCTACATGGTTGGCCTTGGACTCGTATTGGCAGAGAAGTGGTCAGATAAGAACTCACGATTTCTTTATAAGTACGATAGACATGGCTCAGACGGAGAGTCCGACTTGATATTTTTAATTTTTAATTTACGTAACTCTTCCTCCTCTGATGTGGTAATAGCCAATCTGTCTTTTATCCGTTTTCTTGTGTCTAAAGATTAATAGGAAAGGCAATTTATTTTTCAGACTTCGTTGGGCTTATGTCGGCCGTTGTGTGCTTCATCTGGAACAACCGGTTTCATTCCGGTTTCACAGTCGTCACCATGACATAAATTTATGCAAAGATTAAGCTAATCTTTGTGGTGATGCTCAACCGGGCTAATAATGGCCGATTTGAAAGACTGAGATTGGACAATTGAAGTACTCCTATTTTAATTACGGGTTGTGGGGAATGGTTCAGCGACGAAACAATCTGGTTCGTGGGGACGGCCACATTGCCGCAAAGTGCCAAAGGATGGCTTCACTAAGACACCAAAAACATATCTGGAGCTGCAAGCTCGATTTCTGCTGTCACAGAAACTACGAGCCTGTGAACTAGCATTTCTATGATAACGGAGTGCTTTAAAGGAGCGAATGGAGCAATACCGGCCATTATAAACTAGCTGCATTGCAGCTAGCCTCGATTAGGATCTACAAGCTATGCCGATAGACGTCAATGAATATGAGATGGTGGCTACTAGGCGAGGATCGTGAGCAGAGTTATTTCTGATTACAGTTACCAGTTATTTATTACGTTAGTGGCGATCAGGACCTATGACCTGGCGGCTACATAAGGCTAATGCAACAAGCAGCAATTTAATCACTCTAGCACATAAGCATGCCACAAGAAAGTTCGTAGAGAGTATCGCATAACAACTGGCTTAAACGTCACCGTGAACCTATCGAAATTGACCTGTAAATACGTTTGAAAAAGATGCGAGCACTACAGGTTTCCGAAATCTTGCAAATACGGCTAATTGTAGTATTGAGCTCCTGTCGTTTCCTGTCATCCTTCTCTCGCTAAGAAGCAAAACTTAGGCTTACTTATCATACTATATATATATATATATATATATATATATGCACCAGCATATATATATATATATATATATATATATATATATATATATATATATATATATGCACCAGCATATATATATATATATATATATATATATATATATATGCACCAGCCTATATATATATATATGCACCAGCATATATATACCTCACCTAGTGTGTCTTCACGGCTCACAAATAATACTGCCTTGACATCCAGTAAACAAGAAATGGCTTCTCACCAAAATTCGCATGCAATTTCGCCCCTGCTTCCGAAGCATTTACGAGCCTAATAGCTAAGGCTTGTTGGAAGGTAGGCAGAGCACTGAAACAGCAGGGGCTTGCAGGATTGTATTTAGACTCGCATAATTATGATTGCATTTCCGCCTTTGCTTTCACGACCCAGCTCCCACGGTCGTGTGTTCAATTCCTGCGCTGGACGATCCTTTATCGCCACTGCAAGCCGTGGTGATAGCCAAAAAGGCTCTTCTGTCGCAATACAAAAAGAGGCTGTTTAATCAGCGAGCTTTTTATCGTTAAGTGAATTCAGTAGACGATGGCGGGCTCGAGCTCTGTGAATGCCTTTGTTAGAGTAGTACATTCTTTGAGACGGTCAGTTCATAATCAGGTCATCATTAAACTGATAAACTGAATGCAGCCTTGTCAAAATTTGATCCTGGATGTCAGAAAACGTTTTGAAACTCAATGACGATAAAACCGAACAGCTGCTCGTAGGTAACCCTAAGAGTGTGGCTGAATTAAAAGGCTTTACTCTTCTAATAGGTGAAAGTGTAGTGCGACCGTCACCACGTGCTCAAAATTTAGGTGTCGCTTTCGACAGCTGCGTAAGTTGTAACAGCTTCGTTTAGAAGCTCTTCTACAGCTTGCCATCACGTCCGATCCCAATCTAAGATTAGAAGCTGTTTTCCACAGAGGCTTGCTTCACAATTTACTAGCTCCTTAGAACTATCTCGACTAGATTGTTGTAATTCCTTTTTGGTTGATCTGCCATAGCAATCCACTACGCCACTGCAGCTGACTAAAAATTTGGCTGCAAAACTAGTTTTCAAGTCCCAGACGTTTGACCACATGTCTCCTATGCAAAAGGGGCTAGGATAGCTGCCGGTTGATTAGCGGATGCAGAGCAAAGTTCTTAAGCTGACCAGTCAGGCCGCCATGGCTTGCCTCCTGCATGCCTAGCTAAACTGCTGCACCAGTCTCAGAAACTTTGAGTTCTGAGGTCTTTTATGGGCGATAAATTAGCTGTTCCATTTCCCCGATTAAAAACTGTTGTGCGACAGGAGCATTTGCTCAGCAGGTATTAAGATTGTGGAACTAGCTTCCAACATTCTTTCGAAGCGACCTATATTCTCCATCAGCCGACTATGGCTCATCCTTTTCAGCGGTACTGAGCTCATTCATGCTACTCACTACCTCAACTGCCGTCCTGACTCTGCTATGCTTCATACTTTGTCGCATGAGAAGAAGTCTGTTGGTTATGGAATGCTTGCCAAAAGCCACTTAGGTTTGGAGTGTGCTATACAAAACTTCACTGCATAACATCCACTTAGTCTACATGCCTTTTTTGAGTTACAGATAGAGATGAATAACATTTTCACGATTCATTCCGCCAACGTACGTGCTGAGCGTTCTCTTTCTCAAGCAAGCGTAAATGCTCAGTCAAATTGCGACTGATCGAGTCAAGAATCGCACTGTCGTATAGGCTAGACTGCACGATGTCGAACGCTGGCCCGGAGGTATTCACTAGTTCCGAACCGTTAAACGACGCCATCCGCTCGTCCAATCAAGAAGGTTGCGAGTATTTCAAATCAAAAGCTGGTTACCAAATGTAACCGCACAGATGCTCGTCCCCAGCTCTCTACCGGTGGACTGTGTGATGCAGCAAAGCAGCGTGGTTAAAACACAGAGGGCCACAACTGAGTGTCGAAAGCAATAATTTATTGTGGTCCTGTTAGTTGTGGTTAGCTGCAGGGGAAAGCGCTTTAAGCGGCGCATACCGGACCGACGGAGTTAACTACACGAACTCTCAAAGCCCGGGTATAATAAACTATCCCATGCGAGCGTCGCTAGCGATTGTCCCAAACCAGGAAGGCGGACCACTACAGCACCCCAAGATGGGAGCAGCTAACTGAGTAACCGGCAGAACACAACTTCACAGTCTGAGTTGCACTTAGCTGTTCGTCACTGTAGGTTCGTCTCTCGTGCTCTCGAAGCATAGTCTAGCATCAACTACCAAACAGCCGGCCTGAGCTCTGTCCATCCCATTTTATTCTCTGTCCTCTAAACTCCTGACCTCAGGTGTAGATGCTATTTCTATTTCAGCATATTAGTCGGTGCACATCCTGACCGCATTGTCTGCACCAGGCTTCATTCTAACTTTAGCAGGTAGACCAGGAGCCGGGCCTGTACTAGGTGTGCTAGTCGAACCCGCTAAGGCAAGCACGTCAGTCACTCCATCTACTAACTGCGTCGCTTGCATAAAGCTCCATTCTAACCTGAGCTAGGTGGGTCAGGAGCTGGGTCTGTACTACGACACCAACTAACGAGAAGTGGCGTTGTCGACGACGACTGTATTATACGACATAGCAGCCGTCGTGCAAGCTTCTCCAGAGCACGTAGTGTTAAGAGAGAGAAGATAGTGGATAGCCTGCTTGCTGGCCGACAAGGAACTTGTAAAATGGTCGGCAAGGAACGTATCACGTGCCGGCAAGGAGTTTTGTGCTCATGCGTGCTGACACTGTGCATGTGTCCACTAGCCACATTTGCATGCTGACCCTGTGCATATCACCCCTGATCATATCATTTTGTTTGTTTTTCAAGCAAGATTTTACGTACCCTTCAATTGCATGGCCCTTTGCAGCAAATGTAAAGCGCCGAGAAAGAGATCGTGTTCTCTGAGGGCGCTTTATCAAGTGCATTATTAATATTATCATTATTGCCGTTGGGAGAACGGAACTTCGGCTGGGGCGGAACCACGTGACGGCAATGACACGCCCACACAGTGTCCTGCAGAGACCTACAGCATTAGAGATGACAGCGTGAGATTGGTCGCGTACCCCAGCAGAGGAAGGATGGAAATTGGCGACAGAGGGTGCGGCAAACTAGCTGCCTGGCGACCTGCCGTTGTCGTTTGGCTGCCAACCCCAGACTAGCTGCCTGGCGACCTGCCGTTGTCGTTTGGCTGCCAAAGACTACACTCACTGCTGTTCAGCAACGTGGAGGTGACTGCTGCAACAAATCGCTGATGATTCGCTTGGGAACGTGAAGCCGCTCAGCTGCTCGAAGTACTTATTGTATTGTTTCACACGGTCTAGGCCGAAGAATGTGGCTAAATACAAGGCCGTTTTGGTTACCAGCTCTGACGACACGTGCCGGACGCACTTCCAGAAAGCTATGGCAGTCCATCTCACGTGCACCAGCCAGTAGCCGCATAACTTCATGCCACAGTACTGCAAGTGCTAGGCTACCATGATGGCACGGCGGACTGCAAGCGTGCAAGCAGCGACCTTGCAGCTTCCAGACGGCTATTCGGACACAGTGCGATCGTCTCTCTCCTCAGTGGGCGCAGCATTACCACCGTAATGCCCCGCCCTAGCCTGTCAGGGCAGAAGTGCATGACGTTCAGCAGCCGTGACCTCACTGCTGATTGGGTGGAGGCATGATTGAATGGCCACCAGGTGATGCTGCGAGGTCCCGGCCATGCTGGTGCTGCTACGCCCACACCACTACCGTAACTGGCGAAAGACGGGTGTGAGCATTGTTGACTAAGTTGGGTACGGACGCAAAACGCCTCCACCGAGTTGAGTGGTCCGTGCTATGTGCAGCGATAGTTAGACTTTATTGCTGTCGCGTCATGCGACTTTTCAGTTTAAGCCTTACGAGCAGTTGAAATATGCTTGTCAAGTCTTCGGTGAATAGGAACCCCGAATTTTCGATACATTAAAAAATGCTCGAGGGAGACGTGCATAAGAACGATTCCCTAATTTAGCACACTTTTTGTATTCTACGGGTGAATTTGGAATGTTAAAATAAATCCAAAAATAATTTAAAAACTGAACCAAGTGCTTACTCTGACGAAGTGGTTTCTTTCTCTCACGACGTTTACACATTTAGGTTTCAACTTTTATGTTTGCTGTCGCCTTTAGGCCTAGGTAGGAGGTGGTATCAACATGAATAGCAATCTTGTACTAAGTAGGAGGTGATACAGATACCGCTGCATGCGAGTGAACGACGAGCCCAAAGGGGGAGGAAACGTTGGGGTGAGGGATGGGAAATCTTACAAGCGGTTAGAGGTAGCTTTGCTACAATCGAGGTCACGATCAAGATCGCAGGCCCACGTCCTGCACGAGACAATAATGTCTAGAACTCGGCAAGAATACGTATTCGATGCTAAATTTTCTCGGCCGTGTAAAAATTAACCGGTTACCTGAGCTGATTTTTAATTTCAACTTCGTGCTGAGTACGACTTCACCTGCACTTTGACCTTGCGTTTAGTTCGTATGCTCCCAAAGCCCTGAACTCACTCCAGATGCAAGATAAATTTGTGACGGCATGTACCGTAGCTAGGCCAAAAATCCAATCTATATATGCAAGCAAAAGCAGCAGTACAACAGTACTACCACTGAATCCGTGGGGGGGGTCGGTGATTATGTGTATATTTAGTCATCAGGCTGCAGAGGGTTCTTTAACCAAAGCTGCTACACTTGGGGCATCGATTCCTTTAACGTGAACCATACTAGTGCGAAAGTCCGAGTTGTACAAAGACGATACTGATGGCATGCCGAGCGCCATACACGTCAACCACTGCAAGCCAGCTTGGGTCATGGCAGCAGGACGGCTGCCTGCTGAATCTGAGTACGAATTTCTCACACACGACCTGATTGATCACGTTCTCCCATTTAGACGGTCAAACTTTTCCAACTGCCTTTGTTCGTAAAAGGATAAAACTAAGAGCTTCATAAAATGGAATGATGATATAACCGAGTAACTAGCTATGGGGAAACCAAGTGTGATCCAGAAAGTGAAACGTCGAACGGTCATAATCGGCTCATCAAGCATGTTTCCTGTTAAATCTTTACGAAATCTAGGTTTCGTGTTCAAAAGTAACCTTTCTTTAGACAAGTACATATGGTCCACAGCAAAGCCGGCTAACTTTCACCTACATAGGATTTCTAAAATTTGAGCGTGTAGGCAGCTATGCAAATCTAATTCGGTCCAAGTATTGACATATAATCCGGAATTCTGGAATTTTTTATTTATTTACATTTCCTGAAATTTATTTATTAATTCACATTTGCTGCAAAGGGAACGCAATTGAATGGTGAGTAATATCATGTTTGATAACCAACATGAGAAGCATGGTTAGGAGAACATGCACAGGGTCAGCATCCAAGTGTGGTTAGAGCAGCATTCACAGTGTCAGCAGGCATAGGCACATGAAGGAAGAATAACAGGGACCCACTAAATTCTGTCCTAAATAGGCGTGTTTTCAAGTTCTTTTTAAATGTGGCCAAGTCTGGGGATGGTCTGATGCAAGGCGGGTGGGAAATCCAGGCTTTGGGAGCATGCGAACTAAATGCACGGTCTCCAAAGGATTTAAGGTTAGTACGATGAATTGGTAGACTGTTGGATTACGAAAAGCAGAGGTACGATGCTTGGCCTGGTGTGGAGTAGGTCTGAGACATAGGCTAGAGCCAAACAATGAAGTGACATAAAAGTCAGCGAAAAACTTTTAAGTCAATTTTTTGCTTGACTGGTAGCTATGGCAGGTCGGTGCGAAGTGGTGCGATGTGGCAACTGAGATGCGCACAACAGACAAGCCTAGCTGCAGAGTTTTGCACCAGCTATAATCGCGTGATTGCACGTGCCGGTAAGCCAGCAAGTTGTGAGTAACAGAAGTCGAGACGAGATGTCACAAACGCATGGAATAACTTGGACGTGATATCCTTATCTAAACAGGCCCGTATTAATGTGTTGCAATTATCTTTTAACCGACTATCATAAAATCATCGCTCTCTTTATTTGAATATATATATATATATATATATTTATATATCTACATATATATATATATGTGTGTATATATAAGCGTCCTAGAATAGGACATTATCTTGCACGATTAAAATAATGTAACCCCTTTCCAATTTATCTACAAATATAAAACAGACAACGGCAATCTGGATCCGAAAATGAGTCGACTCATACCGTCTATGTATCGTTTCAAGATTCTCTAAATTAGTTGCAAAATCCACAAAGCACAATAGTCACTCGTAATCTTTAACATGATAAATAATAAACAAGCTTAATCAAGCGTAATGCAGCTCATAAGCCCCAACATATCTGGCTATCCCATCAGCGTTCCCAATTCATCGGCAAAGCTCACGGTTCTCAATCACGGCTCAGCTGTGAAGTTTGCAGTTCATAATCGCGTGACATTACGCCATCGAGGGGAGCGGGATAACGGTCTGATACCCAGCGGCCTGACCTCTGACTATGGTCAGTGTAATGGGATGAACAGAGCAGCCGAACGGTCTCTCGAGGTCTGAGTAGCTAGTCCAACGAGATTTGAAGAAGGATCCGGCAAAAACCCGGTAAATATTTAGGATTGTTATAATTTAAGGATTGTGCGACTACAACGACAAGCAGCGGACAGGATTAATAAAATTATAGCACTCACGACCTTCAAGGCACTAAAGTGCTGATACAAAAATCCGTGATTTTATCGTTTGCTGCGCTAATAGCGACTGAATTCGAAGGCAAAACCAGTGCCACCGCTCAGCGACGATTATGACGGAGCGAATTCGTGAGCAATGCAAAGCGAAGCGCCAGGCGCGCTGAACAATCGTATCTCCGCTCAACGTACAATCGTGATTGTCACTCAGCAAGTATAAATGAAGCCCATTTGCGAGCGGTCTGTGTCGGCTCGAGCGAAGATGCGGCTCCTTCCCAGAAGGAGCGGCCGGAGCTTGGAGGATTGGCTCGCCGAGGCTCGTCGAGAAGTCATCAATCCGACGCCAGCCATGGACGCCGATCTAGTCTACAAGTATGCGATAAAGAGGTCGGCGGAACTGTGGTACCTGCGGAGATTGTTGGGACGCGGTTCCTGCTCCAATGAGCTGCCTCCGGATGTCATAGCTCAAGTGAAGCTAAAGTATCGAACTTTAGATCTGAGCACTGGCGACTTGATGAGCTACGTCGCGTATATCGAGCAAGATCAAATTCGGATAAAGGCAGAGCTCATCCACAGTCGCGAGCTGACGAATCAGTCGCCTCCCGCCAGAGGCAGCGGCCAAGGTTCAGAGCAGCCGAAGCAACTCTCTGCCAGCCTGCCGGCCAGCACTGCAACGGCTGCTGTAGCTTCTACCAACCTGGACGGCATGCCGTCCAGGTTGGTACAAGCTACAGCAGCCGTTGAATACTCGAAATCGTCCGTCGATTCCTTTGAACAACGTGGCGTTGCCGAGTTAACTGAGGTACTCGAAGCTCTCGCCGAAGAGCGGCGTCGAGCCGATGCTTTGGCAGAGACGCTCGCTGCCAGCCAGCACGAAGCTCGCCGTACCTTTGAAGAACTGAAACAGGTACGAGCAGAAAGGGACGCTGAGAGGCAGTGTGCTTCGGCAGAATTACAAAGAAATCGAGGAGAGTCTGCGGAAAAGCAGCGCCGAAGCGCTGCAGCTTTGTTTGAGGCTCAATTAGATCTCGCCGAAGAGCGTTTCCGTGCGTCAGCTGCGGCGGATATGCATGCCTTCTGCCAGGAGGAGGCTGCGCGGATAGCAGGCGAGTTGAGAAAGCTGAAAGCTGCAGTGGACGCGGAGCGTCAATGCGAGGCCGCCAAACTTGAAAAACTGCAAGCAGCCTGGCTCAACGAGCAGGGGCGTGCAGCTGCAGAGCTTGAGGCAGTGCATGCAGCTCTCGACGAGGAGAAGCGACGCGCAGCCAAGGAGCAAGAAAAAGCTCGAGCGAAATTTACAAAACAGCAGTTTCGATCAATCACGGTGCGGGCGAAGATGCGAAAAGCAGTAATCAGAGCGAGACGGCGGGCAGCGGCTGCGGCAGCAATGCCGGCCGCCAGCAAAAAAGAAGCGAGCGGCATCACCGAAACGACGAAGCTGCAGGTAGCGTCAGACTTGGCAACACAGCTGGCTGACGCCGAAACAGCTGAGGCTCTAGCGATGCATGCCGAACATTGTCGCCGCACTGACCGAGAGCTTTACCAGGCACCTGCATCGCTGGCCGTTGAACGCAGCCGTGCAAAATACGTGGCGGAAGAGGCCGGAGCCACTCAGGAAGAAGCACAGAGCGCCTCAGACGATGCGACTGCTCTTCAAGTATCGTTCGGTGGGATGATGGCACCAGAGTCGCAAAAGGCTCGAGCTGCGATGACCGACAAGAAATACCTAGCCAGTCCCGAGCTGGGAGCCACCATTAAGGACGATGCAAGATACGTCGCCGCTGGCTTGGGAGTGACAAGTCACGAGGATACCTTTACCACAGAGGTAGAGGTGTGGCAGGCGGATGGCGGTCGCATAATGACAGAAAATGACGTGAAGAGGTTTCGCACGCTAATCATCCAGGAGCGGCAGCCGCCCAGCGACTGCAGCTGCGATTGCTGCTGCAACGACGAACGACGACAGCAGCAGCGCCGCTTAACGGATGAGTTGGAGAGTCTGCTTGATTTGATCGACTGTGCAGCGGCCGAGTTGGAGATGGCCAAAGTGGCCCTGTTCGACAGTCAGCGTCGAGACGCAGCTGAGCTGGATCGCATGCGATCGAAGCTTACCGAAGAGCTGAGCCATGCGGCAGAGGAGATGGAGCGTGTCCGAGCCGCCAGCCAGGATGAATTGCATCGCGTGGGCTTTGAGCTCAGAAAGCTGCAAGCGATGCTGGACGCTAAGCGAAAGTTTGCCTCCGAACAAGCGAAACAGAGCCGAGCGGCGTTTAACGAGGACGCTGAGGCAGCCGATGCCGACGTCGCCGCTGAGGCAGCCGATGCCGACGTCGCCGCTGACGCCGCCGATGCCGACGTCGCCGCTGACGCCGCCGATGCCGACGTCGCCGCTGACGCCGCCGATGCCGACGTCGCCGCTGACGCCGCCGATGCCGACGTCGCCGCTGACGCCGCCGATGCCGACGTCGCCGCTGACGCCGCCGATGCCGACGTCGCCGCTGACGCCGCCGATGCCGACGTCGCCGATGACGTCGCTGACGACGTCGCCGACGACGTCGCCGATGACGTCGCCGACGACGTCGCCGACGACGTCGCCGACGACGTCGCCGACGACGTCGCCGATGCGACGTCGCCGACGACGTCGCCGACGACGTCGCCGCTGACGCGACGCCGACGCCGACGACGTCGCTGACGACGACGCGCTGACGACGTCGCGCTGCCGACGTGACGACGTCGCTGACGACGTCGCTGACGACGTCGCTGACGACGTCGCCGCTGACGACGTCGCCGACGACGTCGCCGCTGACGACGTCGCTGACGACGCCGCTGACGACGTCGCCGCTGACGACGTCGCTGACGACGTCGCTGACGACGTCGCTGACGACGTCGCTGACGACGTCGCTGACGACGTCGCTGACGACGTCGCTGACGACGTCGCTGACGACGCCGCTGACGACGTTAGACGACGCCGCCGCTGACGACGCCGATGCAGGGGGTTTTTGTGGTCGAATCCGAGTTGTCACGTGATGGCGAGAGAAGGAACGCACGGCGTATGGGAGCAGATACGACAGCATCCGCCTTTTGGATTGGGGACTGGGACCGTTATTATTTTTTTTAGTTTTGTGTCAAGTTACAATGACTTATATTTAAGCGCACTGCGCACAAATACATTTACTTTTTGATGATATCTACTGCTCTCTCTTTTACATCCAATTTATGACCGCGTTATCGCCGGTTTCTCTGTTGCGATATCTAAGTTCAGTATATGGAAATTGAATCCAATTCGTTTTAAGGCGCTGACAAACCGCAACGTAGCATTGAAATTCGCACTTGCGATTGCATTAGCTTCCTCTCGTAATTATTGTGCTCCGACGTTAGCTTGACATTAAAATTATCGAAATATATTTAGAAATAGTTTCAGTTAAAGTTAAATGTTTCAGTTAAAGTTTTAGTTGGGGCAAACAGGTTCATTCCATTTTTAAAAATAAGATCGCTTTTTGCCGGAGATTTAGTGCACGTTAAGCAAGGATTCTAACGGCAAGTATTAAGTAGAACCTGTTCAGCTATAACAGTCTTGTTGAACACTGAGTTTGAGAGATTCACTTCGATGCGTTTGGGGAAGCGTTTTGAGCAGTTCGTAACAATACGAGGAATACCAAACGAGAAAGTACTCACATCTTGCCAGGACGACGCTGTTGGATAACGTTGTACAGGCAGTTTGGAGCTTTTTAACCTATTACAAAGAGTACAATAATGCATAGCAGGTGGAGGTTTTAGTGAGTAACAACGCCTTAATGCTTCACTGAATGCTCATCTGGATAGGTTCAAGAAGAAACGGCTAGGCGTAAGCGAACAAACAAGATCCGTGTTTTTTCAGCATTCACCTGACTTTGGTCGTCTCCATCAGAGACAGTATGCACACCACATCAGTGGGCTGATTCTTAAATCTATTTAGCATAATTATCGTAAATTGCAACTGCTAAAAATTTATTTTCACATTACTTAAATAACAACGCACACTGATTCTGATTCACTCACTGTTTTTCCTCCTTAATATGAAACCATAACTAAGCAATCGTCCTCTCTCTCAAATTTCTTAATGTCACCGACATCCTAAATCACCAAGGTTTTGGAAAAGTAATGTATGTTTTGAATACTTTTCAGGCGAAATAAATATGAAAGTTAAGAGCAAACGAAGAAAGAGACTACTGTAACCTGGTATTACCACCTGGCTGTCGAGTGAGGAGCCTTCTGCTTATATTGCGAAATAGAATGAGGCCCAACTAGTATACTAGGTCTACATCAAGGTAACAATGCCATGTAGGGACAAACTATTGATTTTCGGTTTTCGTGAAAGGAAGCTGTGATAGACGCGTGATATTCGACAGCTTATTCTTCTGCTATGATAGCTCAGTTAGTCTACTGTAAGACATCTGTTTTTATAAGCTCTTTGCAGAGCTTTTATTATTATTATCTTTATACGATTAACTATACGAATTTAAAAAAAAAAATTTTATAATGCTATGGTCAGGCGAACTTTGAAAACAATAATTAACGGGAGACATTTTTTCGTGATTAAATGTGTAAAGTGCAACGCAACTTTCCGATTTGTCAGTGCCAGAAAGAAAGTTGGCATCAATTTCCATTTACTGAACGTCAACGCTGCCACAGATTAACCTGCGATATCGTGACGATCGTTTGGATGTAAAAGAAAAAGCAGTAGAGATCGACACATATAAATGTATACGTACGCACTGCACCTAAAAGTAAGTTACTGTCATATACAATGAAATAAAACGAAATGAGGACAGTTTCAGACCTTAATGCCAAAGGCAGATGCTGTCGTATCTGCTCGTATACGCTGTGAGCTCCTTCTCTCGCCATCTCGTGAAAACTCGGCGTGTACAGGATTCCGAGCCGACGCGTCGGACACAAGGGAACCAACGTCGCGCCGCATGGCTTTCGCCACTGCGGCACGGTGTCCCCCGGCTGGTCCCAGTAGGGCCGATCGGTCCCATTTCAGACGCCTTCCTGCAGGGGCTCGTGGGCGTGCGATGGTGGTGCGACGAAGAGCGAAACGCCCCGCAAGCAAAGCTTTGCGTCGTCGACGACGGCTGTATTATGTGATGTAGCAGCCATCGTGGGTGCAGCTCCGGAGTACGTGGTGTTAAGAGAGAGAAGAGAGTGGATAGCGTGCAAGCGACGTTACGCTAAGCGGTGCGACGAATGCAGCAAACGGGCGCGGACGAAAACGTCAGGTGAGGTCGAGCCTGGTACTTGGCCCAGTGGTCAGCAGGCGTAGGCTGTGGCGTAGTAGCCGTGCAGCGCCCACGTAGAGGCAGGAGTCTCAGAACAGCACATAGTGGCGGCGTAGTCGGAGCCGAACAGCGCCAGGTCGGAGGTGACGAGACGACCGCCGAGTAAAACTTGCGGGTTGACCGCACTTTGTACCCGGCAAGGCTCTGCTTTCCCGGCATTTCGGTAACGCGGGAGATAGCGGAACGCGTCGTTCAATCGTGCATGCGTTGGCGGTCTGTGAATACAGCGCCAGTGTCTTGGAGCCATGTTGTAAGAAAAAGTACCCTTTTAGGACAATTCCCCTTTTAGGACACCTCACGTTCACATTTGATGTCCTAAAAAGGAAACTGTCCTAAAAGTGTACTTTTCCTCCAACACTAAAAAATGTGTCCTATTATTTCTTATATCTTTTTTCTGCTAATGTCTAGCATTCTATCAACAATACCTCTGGCATAATTGTTTTTATCTTATTCGAACTTGAGGGATTGTTTACTTTATCTTTTAAGAAATCAGTCGCAAATGAATCGTTTAACATTCCAAAAATACCTAAACCCAATTTTGCCTTTGCTGCCATGATAGCTGCCACTGTTTTAGCGTCTTCCCTAACATAAGCAGGCTGCCTAAGATCAAGAGCAATACGGGCTGCACTTTCAGCAAGAACAAGGTCTGACAGATTCCGTATTTCTGTTCTTCTTGGTTCTGGCATTCCACCAGTCTAAATAAATAAAACAAATCCTAGCTGATTAAACAGCCTCTTTTGTATAGCGACAGAAGAGCCTTTATGGCTATCACCACCGCTTGAAGTGGCGATAAAGGATCGCCCCACCGCAGGAATCGAACCCACGACCTCGGGACCGAGGCCGTGAAAGCAACCGCCTTACCTAGTGTGCCATCACGGCTCACCGAGTCTCTGTATATGTATGATCATGGATGTGCACGATTATCAAGATCATCAACGCCTCGGTAGCCTTGTTCCATTCTTTGAGTGAATTTAGTTTCCGGACCCGCATAACTATATCTATTAGTATAATTAAGACTTCCGTCTGTAACAAATTCTGATTTTACTCCTGCTGGCAACTTTAAGTGAAATTCTCTTCCTCCAGATATCTTATTTCT